>QGSO01000372.1:1441344-1520505 GCA_011037825.1 Carya cathayensis
TTTTCTCATCCAACTAATTTAATTTAATTCTTTTTGTTTATTAGCAAATCTCTAATTCATCCAAAAGCCTCTTTCGATAGTCAAGTGAAAATTATTCTTGTTCCTCAATTTACACAAGAATATGCAAATTAATAAAACAAGAAACAATAAGACCAATGATTTAAATACTACATAGGTTCATACAAGTCTTTCGATCTTTATATTTACCTATGCCGAAATATTCAAGATCTACCCTATGATTCCCTCTTTCGATAGCAAATCACAAGATTAAAATATCATCTAATTAATGGCCAGTTAATTAGAAGCAATAAACTCAGAATAATTCAGATAAACAAAGAGAGAATTGCATTAAATTAGCATAGACAATCAAGCATAGTTAGGAACTAGGTTACATCGTTTTCCTAAAATAAAGAAAATTTAGCTCATGCTAAAAATGAAATTCAACATAAATGAATTCACCATAATTGTTCTGAGAATATTGGAAGAAAATAAACACTAAAAAATACTCCTCACAGCCGCAACTCGTATTCAAAAACTCAAGGAAATGATTCACTGCTTCTCTCCCGTCTATGCTCGTGTATGATTCCAACGTACGTGCAATGTGTGGAACTCCCTCTCTAAAACAGATGATTTGAATCCTTCTAGCTGTGTTTTTCTATCCCAAAACGTGTTCTCCAATCCAAAAAGTATGGTCATATGATGAAAAATCACTTTTATATGCTTTGATGGCGGAAAACCCTGGATCTGTAAAATACGATGTTCGCTCGAGCGGGGTGTCGAGCGAGCATCGAGCGTTTGACTCTGCCTGAATTCGCTCGAGCGGCTTGTGTGACGCCCCCAAATTCCGCTTGGGATTGAACGGACATTTGAAGCGTCGAGACATGCAACACAAGGTTACCTGCCCCCGTTCATGACATATAAGATGCAATGTTCCTAACATGCATCTAGCATTATGCAATATTCGCAGCGGATAATTTTTTTCTTTAGCAATACTATGCACCAAACTAAAAATATCCCAAATACTTGAAACATATTTCATACATAAAAACATACTAAAAAGTCGTGATCACCACACTAGTCCAAAATGGTTGTGATCAAAAGAATACTTGAGATACAACTCCAAAAGTAATTGCTGTGTCTCATGTAGTGTATGCTCCACAGTTGTTGTGGCCCCATACTTCTGTAACATAAAATATAATACGTACTCCACAGTTGTTGTGGCCCCACGCATTATAAGTAACATAAATATAATACGTACTCCACAGTTGTTGTGGCCCCACGCATTATAAGTAACATAAAAATAATACGTACTCCACAGTTGTTGTGGCCCCACGTATTCTACATGTCACAATTGCTGTGTCTCATGTAGTGTATGCTCCACAGTTGTTGTGGCCCCATACTTCATGTAACATAAATATAATACGTACTCCACAGTTGTTGTGGCCCCACGCATTATAAGTAACATAAATATAATACGTACTCCACAGTTGTTGTGGCCCCACGCATTATAAGTAACATAAATATAATACGTACTCCACAGTTGTTGTGGCCCCACGCATTATAAGTAACATAAATATAATACGTACTCCACAGTTGTTGTGGCCCCACGCATTATAAGTAACATAACATAAATATAATACGTACTCCACAGTTGTTGTGGCCCCACGCATTATAATAACATAACATAAATATAATACGTACTCCACAGTTGTTGTGGCCCCACGCATTATAAGTAACATAACATAAATATAATACGTACTCCACAGTTGTTGTGGCCCCACGCATTATAAGTAACATAAATATAATACGTACTCCACAGTTGTTGTGGCCCCACGCATTATAAGTAACATAACATAAGATATAATACGTACTCCACAGTTGTTGTGGCCCCACGCATTATAATAACATAACATAAATATAATACGTACTCCACAGTTGTTGTGGCCCCACGCATTATAAGTAACATAACATAAATATAATACGTACTCCACAGTTGTTGTGGCCCCACGCATTATAAATAACATAACATAAATATAATACGTACTCCACAGTTGTTGTGGCCCCACGCATTATAAATAACATAACATAAATATAATACGTACTCCACAGTTGTTGTGGCCCCACGTATTATACATATCATAACATGTCTTATCGTTCTTAATGCATGAGATATTATTTAATATCATATACTTTTCTAACATGGTGTATACTTGTAAATGGCATAATATGATTTAATCATAAACATTTCATGGCATACATGTATCATATGGCATACTTAACATGGCATACTTATAACATACATCATTGTATGACAGAAAAGATTATGTAACAGATAATTATTCATGAGAGATTAAATCATACGTAGCAGATAAACATGTAATGACATAGCATGACATGGCATATACGAGAACATACATACATAAATTGTAGTTCTCTTACCCATCACACATACACAATAAACTGATAGTAAGTTAGAGGCTAACTTACCTCGATCGTCGCGTTCTATGAGAATAGAGTGCGAAACACGAGGAACTGCACAACAGCTGGAAGAGGAACACTCAAGTCCTTAAGATTTTCACTTCTGAACTCAATTGTCATATTATGAGCACTTGCAACACCACGGCAACTTGAGGTTTCACTATACCCAGAAGAGATAATTTGACTTCATAAAGCCTTTGCACTAAAACAAGTTCATTAAAATTATCAATAATAACCAAACAAACAATTCCTTTCTCAATCCATATACTCTTACCATAGTCAACCCCAAGATGACACCAGTCACCCCGGACTATAATCCATAACACCACTGCTTCGGGACACTGTTATACAGTTTCCCAACACTACACCATACGCTCCATACTTCTCTGCTACGCCATCCAACCCTTCGTGACACGCCATCCGGTGTATCACGACTTAATACAGAGTACACTCACGTGAACTCTCTTCCATCCACACTACAATACCCATCACTGCGATACACGTCTCACGGTGCATCGCTACGCGACACGGAGTACGCGCTACGCGTACTTCCTTCGCTACAACACTCATCAACACGATGCACATCACACGGTGCGTCACCATACAACACGGAGTACACTTCACATGCACTCCCTTCATTCTACACAATCAAACTCAACACTTCATAACCACACTTCGCTTCACAACTACGCAACGAATTCCACAAACACTAACTACACAGTCTACAGCCAACCAAAACAACTATGTTAAACATAAAAAAAAACTAAAGATAGAGGATTATACCATCGACGGGATAACCCGTGCGTCGCTCGCTGCTCGTCACGAACATGCGTCGGAGGAGCGTACGTGGCGGTACGGTGTCTGTCCACCACATAAAGTGGTAGTTTGGGCTTGAGAAAGGCTAGGCGTGGTCTTGGAAGACTCACGGTCGCCTCGTGGTGGTCAAAGGTGGCGGAGCACGGCGGCGTCACGCCGTGAACAGTAACTCCGAACGGTGAGCGGAGGAGACGCGAGGTAGCGAAAAGCCATAGAACTTCATGGAAAGCTAGGGAAAGGTAAAGGAACATGTGGTGGAGCTGTGGTGGCGAGGTGGTGGTCGGACGGTGGCTAACGGCGGCGGATCGGCCGTTTGAAACCATTTTTGGCCTTGGAGAGTGAGGGAGAGTGTGAGCTCTACGAAGCTCCGTTGGCCATGAAATTTCTTGGAGAGGTTCATGAGGATGAGAGGAACAAGATGGTGGTGGTGAAACACCACGGGTGGCCGTGTACGGCGGCGCACGGTGGTGCAACCGAACGGGTGTTTTGAGAAACCCATATGAAAAAAGTGAGAGTTTGGGAAAAAGAAAGACATGGGGAGGAAGCCCTTGATGTGGTGAGTCTAATGGTGGTGCTTGGTGGCTGATTTGGCCGTGTATGGTGGTCCAAAATGGTGAAAAACCTTAAAAACCCATTTGTTTGGAGGCGAGAGTGGCGGCTAACGGTGGCTCGGATGGAGGTGAAACTTGGAGGGGATGTTCACCGGTGAGAGGGGAAGAAATCTGGGTGGGTGGTGTAGTCCACGCCGCCGGGAGCGGCGGTTCTGGGCGGAGAAAGAAATCGGCAACAGGGGAGAAAACAGGGCAGGGGCAGCAACTTCCGGCGGCTCTCGGAGACTAACGGCTGGTCCGATGGCTCTGAAAATTGGAGGGGATGAACTTTGGTGAGATAGGAAGAGAATGGCGGTGGTGGTGTACGACACCTCCACCGGACGGCGGAGAAANCAAGTATTAACCTAAGTTAAATACTATACCATCATCAACATCGCACCGTGGCCTAGTCGACCGTATTCAGTTGGTCAGATTCCAATTCTCCTTTGGGTCCTGTAACAAGATCTACCATTCGGGGGGAATGGTAGTTGGGACTACCACAGTGAGATTTGATTACAAATCTCAGTAAGTTAACATAAAACTTATACACAGGTTAAAAATGCATGCATGGCAGTAAAAGCATAAATGCATAATTATAATCATACATAAACATAGTATAACTTGACATATAGCATGACTTAGCCAGAACTTAAGCGTGAACTGAACTTGACTTAACATGGCATGAACTTAAGCTTAAAACATAACATGAACAATCAACATAACATGAACGTGAAACATAACATGGACATGAACATAACATAACATGAACGTGAGCTTGAACGTATCATAAACGTGAACATAACATGATGTGAACATGAACTTGGAACATAACATGAACATGAACATAACATGTACGTGAGCATAACATAACATGAACTTGATCTGAAACTTGACTTATCATATATTTGATCTGAAACTGGACTTAACATAAATTGGAATCTTATTCAATTGTCTTGATTAATAACGTGCGTTAATACGTACTCCACAGTTGTTGTGGCCCCACGTATTCAAGTAACATAAAACATAATACGTACTCCACAGTTGTTGTGGCCCCACGTATTCTACATGTCACAATTGCTGTGTCTCATGTAGTGTATGCTCCACAGTTGTTGTGGCCCCATACTTCATGTAACATAAAATATAATACGTACTCCACAGTTGTTGTGGCCCCACGCATTATAAGTAACATAAAATAATACGTACTCCACAGTTGTTGTGGCCCCACGTATTCTACATGTCACAATTGCTGTGTCTCATGTAGTGTATGCTCCACAGTTGTTGTGGCCCCATACTTCTTGTAACATAAAATATAATACGTACTCCACAGTTGTTGTGGCCCCACGCATTATAAGTAACATAAATATAATACGTACTCCACAGTTGTTGTGGCCCCACGCATTATAAGTAACATAAAAATAATACGTACTCCACAGTTGTTGTGGCCCCACGTATTCTACATGTGACACCTCCACCGGACGGCGGAGAAACGGGCGGTCAAAGGGGCGGCGACGGTAATGAGACAAGAAGGAAGAGAACGGGAAGAGAGAGAGAAGGAGAGGCCGGTTTAGTACACCACCGGCGTGGTTGGACTCGCCGGAGGGAGGGGGAGAGGCCGGAGTGGGAGGTGGGGTCCGGCGGCCGGAGGTGGCGCCGGCTGGAGCCTTGAACCGATCGGCCATGGTGGTTCCTTCATCCATCCGTCGGCCAAGAGAGAGAGAGAGGGAGAGAAAAAAATAAAATAAAAAGAAAAAGAGAAAAAGTGAAGAGAAAAAGGGTAGGGCCAGAGTATATTGCTTCAAATCTATATTTCGGGATCCTCAAATAAACCAACAGTGAGTTAAAACACTGATTAAAAACGCTTAAATGTCTTATTTTAAATAAAACACTTTAAATAAAACACTATGATGAATTAGGGTAGAATATTATTTTATAAACTAAAATTTATTAAATTATTAGAATTGTGCTACTTTAAAAACAAGCTTATTTAATACTTTGAAATTTGATGGATAAGATCCGGAAAAACGTCATCGAGGTACAACGCTTAGGATAAAACTGTTCATGATTTTACAGCTGTCGGTGAAGAACAAATTACGTGATTTACGGAAAAGATAATCTATACGCGTGATTCCAGATGAGGGTAAAGACAAGAGAGATGTGATTGCTGTCGGGAAAAAAATCCAAAACTGATAATTTTAGCGGACTGTTACAGCTTGTCTCCGCTCGAGCGATCTTGTTTTCCCGCAACCTGCTCGAGCTCACTGTCGAGCGACCATCGAGCGGTTGAATCTGCCTGAATTCGCTCTAGCGGCTTAAATCCTCCACTCGAGCCATGTGATAAATCTGCAATATGAAATTTTGCAAGTCATCAATATCCTAAGGTTTTCACTGATGATCTACTAGGAATACCTCCCAATAGAGAAACAGAATTTGTCATAGAGCTAGAACTTGCTACAACCCCTAAACCCCTATCCATAAAGCACCTTATCGTATGGCCCCTCTAGAACTTAAGGAACTAAAGAAAAAAATAGAAGAACTACTGGAAAAGGGGTTTATTTGACCTAGTTCATCACCTTAGGGTGCACCAATTTTGTTTGTTAAGAAGAAGGATGGGTTGTCAAGGATGTACATTGATTACAAGGAATTGAACAAAGTACCGGTTAAGAACAAGTACCTGTTACCACGTATCAATGACATGTTAGATCAATTGCAAGGAGCATCAGTATTCTCAAAGATAGATTTAAGATCTAGTTACCATCAGCTCAAGATTAGGGAGAAGGATATCCCTAAAATGGTGTTTCGAACCAAATACGGTCACTATGAATTCTTAGTGATGTCCTTTGGTTTAACCAATGCCCCCGCCACATTCATGCATAGGATGAATAGAGTATTCAAACCCTACCTGGATAAATTTGTTATTGTATTGATCAACGACATATTGATATACTCAAAGAATGAAGACGATCACAAACAACTTCTCTGTTTGGCACTGGAAAGGTTGAAAAAACAAAGATTGTATGCCAAATTTAGCAAGTGTGAATTTTGGCTCAAGGAGATAAAATTTTAAAGGCATGTGATCTCAAGCTAAGGAGTGGCAGTCGATCCCAGCAAGATCGAGGTTGTGGTGAATTGAAAGCATCTAACTAACGTACACAAGATCCAGAGTTTCCTAGGACTAGCTGGTTACTATCGACGATTCGTAGAAGGATTCTCCAAGCTATCAGGACCCTTACTGCTCTAACCAAGAAAAACTCTAAGTATCTTTGGACAAAAGATTGTGAACGGAGTTTCAGAAACTCAAGAAAAGACTCACAACTGAATTAGTGCTAGCTCTTCTTGAACCCCATGAGCTTTATGTGGTCTTTAGTGATGTGTCCAAATTAGGACTTAGATGTGTGCTCATGCAAGAAGAGTGGGTTGTTGCCTATGCTTCATGACAACTAAAGAATCGTGAGCCGAATTACCCCACCCATGACTTGGAATTAGCCACCATAGTTTTCACTTTAAAGATTTGGAGGCATTACTTATTTGGTGCGAAATGTGAAATCTACATTGATCACAAGAGCCTCAAGTACTTATTTAGTCATTAGAATTTAAATATGAGGCAAAAAAGGTGGTTGGAAACCATTAGCGATTCACAGTGTGAGATCAAGTATCACCCTGGCAACGCTAACATAGTGGATGATGGGTTAAGTCAAATTAAGTGATTCTTTGAACCCAAATTAAGTTTTGAAATTTGGTAAGGACCATTAATCAACTTACCCATGATTAATGATCATCAAACCATGTTTTGAACTTAATTTTATTTCTTAATGTTTTTAGCCTTTATTATCTGAAATTTTCTTGTTTTATTATTCAATTACATCATTATTAGATCATAAACTTCAGAGTTTGTTCATTCCTAAGCAGGATCTGGGGCCATCATAATATTGAAGTATTTTATGATCTCGAAAGTGAAATGAAGACTATCCGACAAGACTCTTAGTCATGGTTATAGCTTTTGATTGACTGAAAAAGTGATCTTCAATCTCAGTCGCCCATTCGTCAGCTAGACTAAAGAATGGTAGAGACCGAGTGGACTGAAGGGACAAGGCATGCACATCCCTATAACTTGCCTTGCAACTAAGCTTACAATTTGTTTCCTTATGAAAATCACCCATGTGGCATTGAGTCTTACTTCTAAGGTCAGACGTAGGGCTAGCAGGTCTGTATTCCTTCTTTCACATGTGCCTCTATTCAGACATCATCGTTGGAGCATGCTGGGCTTTCCATTGCATGCTACTTGTCTTACATATGGTCAACACATCCTTTGCTCACCCGGTGTAGGGTGTGAACTTCTTTGGTCATCTTGTTCTCTTTGTGCTGCTCATATTGGCCTTGCCCACCACAATGTGTTGCTTGCCTTACTTTGTTCTCAATTGCACGTTGCTCACTTGGCTTCCTTCTTCCCACTGATGTTTTGCTAGTGTGGGGATTCCTTCCCTCGATTCGGTGCAGTCCTCACAATAATTAAAGTTGGTTTTTGTATTAACATAGTGTGATGCCCCCAGCTACCGCTTGGGATTGGATGGTGACTGAAGCATCAGGACATACAACACAAGATTACATAATCTTCGTACATAACAGTTAAGATGCAATGCACCTATAATCTAGCAATATGCAGTAAATTGCAATGGAAAAATTCTTAAACTACTGAAGGATAGTGGCCAATAATTAAACATGGTACCAATTGTAAAATCCCATAAGATGGTACATCAATAAACAAGAGACCAAATGACTAAAGCCTCTTCGGCTTAATCCTTTTCTCAAGGAACCAATCCTTACTTAGGTTCCTGAGTCACTTAAGTCCATCAATGAGTTGTAGGGCTTCAGTGAGGGTCTTGTCGATGGACTCCAAAAGCTCAGCGATTGAAGGCCCAGAAGAGTTAGCCTCCAATTTCGGCACTATCCTCTCCAAAGGGAGTGTCGTCCTCTTTCATTTTGTCATCTAGTCCTATCATTACTTCTACCATATCAGTTGGGGGAATGGTAGTGGAAACTACCACAGTCAGATTTTAAGATATCTCAGCAAGTAAATAGTCAATATACAATAAATAACACATGCATATATAAGCAAACCACAAGCAATCTCAGTTTATAACAAATGCATGAACATGAACCTTTACATAGAAACTTTGATTCATGCAACTTACACTTTTCATAGGCATTCCTTTAATCTTTTAGACTTCTTAAAACGTGTTCATATCATTTAAGCTTGGGTTCTTGTACTTGGTACGACATACCATATCATAACATTTCATGGCATAACATATCATATCATAGAGCTTAAATGCCTTATTCATTTCATGATTCACATGACTGGATACCTCACAGCTCCCCTAAGCACTGTGTATTCCTCGCTAGTAACCATATCAGTAGTCGATCCCTTTGATCGAGGTGACTACATCTTATCATAAATAGTATCTTTTACGAAAGTTCGCTTACTTCGCCTTCACTGTAACACTCACCCACTAGCTTTAGGTGAAACCTCACTCTAGTATCCTTTCATACGAACATTTCGAGGCCCGTCGACCATACTTCAGTGAACTAGAGGTCTCCACTCAACTTTAAACATTCTAGAGTGGACATGGAGTTTGATTAGGGCATTTCCCCATCCTAACATTTGGGGTCATGATAAAAATTACTTTGACTCTTCATTTTGTAAAACATAGACTCCAATGCATGAAACATGACATAGCAACTTATCAGACTCGTACAAATATGGACAACCCGAAACATATGAGCCAAATCACCCTGTACATCTTACAATATGACTTGAAAATATTAGAACATGCAATTATAGGATGAATATATGTAATCACATAGGACACTCTTTCTAACCCAAAATAGATTCAGTTTCCCTCAAAATAGCCTTAGCCGAAATATCCAAGTTCTCCCAACATGGATTTTCATCATCTCATTTAATATTCACATGCTTACACACATTCATGGATCAAAACATGCACACATAGCATATAAATAGGTTAAATTCAAAACCCTAATCATGGCATATCCAAGATATACATTAACATATCGTCATCCAATCATGGCATTCATCTTTATATCAAAACCAACTAAACACTATACAATATAACACGATTCAACCAAAGAAGTAACAAACAAGAGTTCACTTAGCAAAATTTGAAAAATACATGCAAGAAATATTAGAAACCACTAGAGAAACCCTAGTTTCAAAGTGAGGATGGACATGTGTGTGCATCTATGATTTTAAAAAAATGCTGATGGGAACCAAGGTGGAGCTATCCTTAAAGATCCTTTGAAAGTTCCAGATATGCCAATTACAAGATTAAGAGCCAAGAAGATCAAGGAAACAATGCAAGGATTGGCGCAATCCACTTGGGATAAAGCTAGGAAGAGCCCAACACTCAAGATGGGCTTGAAGGAAGAAGAACCAGTTTTGATCCACTTGATACAAGCTATGGAAGACATGACTTAAAGATTGGGCCTATTGTTGTTAAGGCTTTCAATTTGTTTAAAGGTATTTTATTATTAGTTTAGAAGAAGTGGGCTGGAGGATGCTTGGCCCACATATGTCTTATTTCTAATGGACTAGGATTTTTTGAGAAGGCCTTGTATTTTGGCCAAGGGTTTATTTGGAAAGTTATAATTTTATGTCTCACTAGGGTTTCAGAAGTTACTGTAGCACGGCGCACGACACTGTTCACGCTACAGTACCCGAGGTATTGTTTACTTAGGGTTTTTGGGGATTGTTTATTTAAACCACTTGTAGCCTCATTTAAGGGGTAGACTATATGAAATTTTCATTGTGAGTTGAGTTATCTCATCTTGTTCTTCTTGAAATTTTGAACATATCAAAGGTAAATCAAAACTTTTGTGGCGTTTCTCCTTTGTAATCTGAGTTCTTGAGACAAGTTCTTCAACAGGTCTAGATTTTAATATAATCTAGGTTCTTGAAACGAGTTCTCATCGAGTCTAGATTCTCCACCCATAGACCTAAGTTTGACTTTCTTGGGTTTGTTTTTCCAATATTGTTGTTGGGTCTCAAAGCAAGTCGATTGGGGTTCACATCAAATGCTTTTCAAACAAAACCCTAGACTCCAAAACTCTTGAGGACTAGAAACTTTAGCTTTCTTTCCAAGTAAGAACCGAAACACAAGTTTGAGCCCTTCAAAACTTGTGTTTCCTTTGTTTAAAAATACCAAAGGTATCTAGTTATTCCTTAATGAGAAAACCCTAGTTACTAGTGTGAGGTGTGTGGTTGTGAACAAAACCCTAAAACCGAATGAAAATTGTGGGTTTTTCTTCTTGGCCGTGTGTGTGCATAAAGGAAATAGTGGAATGGCTCTCACCTCCTTGAGCTCTTCCTCTGGCTGAAGGGTGTAGGGGGATTCCTTAAGATTCTCGAAATAGATTAAGTGAAATTGTGGTATTTGGTTGGTGAGAAAGTGTAAGAAGTTGTGAGGAAATGGTGTGTGTGCTAAAAACCCTAGAAAAAAGGTGAAGACTTGAGCAAAAAGACCTCCAAACTTTCAGCCATCCCTTTATATAGAGAACCTTCCATTCCACTAGAAATAAGAGTCCTTTACATGGATGCCACTAGGCAAAAAGACTCTTCCCTTTCCCCCTTGACAGGATTGCATACGAAACCCAAAAGCCTCCTCCCAGGGTGGTGTGTAGCATCAAAACCGAAACCCTATCTTGCCTCACTTTCGCATTTTTCCCTTCCCCTCCTGTCTATATACAATGCACTTGTTAGTAAAAAGGTAAAAACACAATTCAAATCCTTCTTGGACTCCCCTTCTGTGTGCATGGTTGCCATGTGGCAAAGTGGAGTGTGGGTTGCTTGTTGTGGCCGAAAATCACTTAATCTCCCCTAGGTGGTCCTTGGCCTTTCCCAAGACAAATCTCTTGACCTTTCCCTAAGCAACCCGTCGGCCTCTCTCTCTCTCTCTTCCAAATCCTTCTAGAACAAGTCTTTTCCCCTTCACAAGTAAGATCTCCTTAGAACCCTAAAAGTTTCCCTTTTACACCACATGTGTGACAAGTGGCAACATCTAACATAGCCTTACCAAAGGGGCATGTAAGCCCTAGCTTAAGTGACATCACCCTCCACTCAAACCTTCTAGAAGCTCATGCATGCAAGAAAAGTGTCTCACCATGCCTTCTTCCTAGGTTTCTTGCTTGAAAAGACCAAAAAGTCCGTCATTGCCATGTGACCACTACTTCAAGCCTTAGGAAACATTTTGGGCCTTCCAACCCTAATGCTTACCCTTGCTGGTTGAATCCCACATGGGCCTTGTTGGGCTTCTCTTCTTCTCTCCTCCCTTAAAGCCTTCTAAACTTAGTGTCCTTAAGGTCCAAGAATAATACCTATTGTTAATGACATGTTTCATACGCCTTAGGGTCAGACTACTCGGGAGCTCTGTCTTCGCGTACCTACACACACAACACCACTCCCAACTCTAGCAACTCGGTGGGTAGCTGGATGGAGCCTTTGATGCTTAAGTCAGTCTTGTTTGGAGGAAAAACTTAGAAGATGGGCAGTATTGTTCATCTTACCTCCCATGGTGCTCAAGGGGGACACTTATACCTATCCCCAAGGCAGCTCCATCCCTTGCCCCCTCGAGTGGCCTCTGCTAGAGCCCCATAAATGCAACTTGGCCTGAGGGGGGGTCAGATAGTCCTGTCCCATTGAGGTGGTGTGCTGCTCCTTCCCTGACGGTAAGGGTGCTGAGTGCCTCTCGGGTCCCCGCCCACATGGTTTGTGGGCTTGACCCACGTCCCCCTGAGCTGAGGGTGCCTGTAGTTAAGTGGCCTGGAGTTGGATGGGCTTAGGTTTAGCCTTGGGCCAGATGGTATCCCTACCTAGGTTGGTTCGAACTCTTAGGGAAAATTTTTCCCCTAACACCTACTAAGGGCTTTTCCTTCCAACACTTAACTTATTCATCTTTTACTCTAAAGATTAAGAGACCTTTCTAAGTAAAAGAAAATAATGAAAAGAAACGAGGACTTGGCAAAAGTCCTGGTTCTCACACATAGAAGGCTTTGTCCTATAGGCTCTTCAATGGTTTTGAGCCTAGTTGTTGGGCTAATTTCAAATTTTCTTTCTAAAATTAGAAACCCTAATTCTCGTATAACAATAACTTTCCTAAGTTAGGAGCTTGAAGATTTGCGGTGTTGTAACAAGTTAAGCCATTTCACTGATAGATCAAATCCATGTTCATATTATTTACGTATGTAATTATAAGTAAAAAACATTTCCATAAAATTGTATCTTATATTTTGTTTACTGCAAGATGTGTTGCTTATTATGTTTTTGACTCATTTTTGTATGTTTTTATGTTTTAATCAATCGGGTAAGGATCTTTATGAGAATGGAGCTGCAGTACAGGGCTTTGCCTAGGGGCAAAGACACATACAATTTATGACATGCTTAATTTTATGGTTTTCAATTTTGATAAGTTACTTTTGATAAGTACATGAGAGTTGATTGATGTTAATAAGTGCTTTCACAAACCCTAGTTTCTAAAAATGATGTTATTCTTAACCCTAGGTTGACGATGTGTTATAGGTTGCTTGAACTTTTTTATATATTTCATTATTAGATGTATAAGTCAAGAACGACAAAACTTAAAGGTTTTAATTTCTGATCAGTAAAGTTATTTTGATATTATATATATAGCCAATGCATTCTACCTCCACTTTATTACCAAACATAAAAATATAGAAGATTATGAAGATGGAACATCAAGTTATTTAACTAAAACTATGGTGATCAAATGCTAATACTCCCTCTCTTTTAAATGTTCTATTTATCCTAAGCAGCTCCCTACCAGAAAGGAACCCATGGCGCCTCGCCTCGTCCTTGACCCGCCGCACTCTCGACAGCTCTAGCCGCTGTAGCTAAAGCATCGACAACGACGAGGCGTGGCACCATGGGTCAAGGTGCGGCAGGTCAAGGACGAGGATGGCCCCATGGGTTCCTTTCTGGTAGGGCGCTACGGATATTGTGACGCCCCCAAATTCCGCTTGGGATTGAACGGACATTTGAAGTGTCGAGACATGCAACACAAGGTTACCTGCCCCCGTTCATGACATATAAGATGCAATGTTCCTAACATGCATCTAGCATTATGCAATATTCGCAGTGGATAATCTTTTTCTTTAGCAATACTATGCACCAAACTAAATATATCCCAAATACTTGAAATATAATTCATACATAAAGGCATACTAAAAAGCCGTGATCATCACACTAGTCCAAAATGGTTGTGATCAAAAGAATACTTGAGATACAACTCCAAAAGTACAAGTATTAACCTAAGTTAAATACTATACCATCATCAACATCGCACCGTGGCCTAGTCGACCGTATTCAGTTGGTCAGATTCCAATTCTCCTTTGGGTCCTGTAACAAGATCTACCATTCGGGGGGAATGGTAGTTGGGACTACCACAGTGAGATTTGATTACAAATCTCAGTAAGTTAACATAAAACTCACACACAGGTTAAAAATGCATGCATGGCAGTAAAAGCATAAATGCATAATTATAGTCATACATAAACATAGTATAACTTGACATATAGCATGACTTAACCAGAACTTAAGCGTGAACTGAACTTGACTTAACATGGCATGAACTTAAGCTTAAAACATAACATGAACAAACAACATAACATGAACGTGAAACATAACATGGACTTGAAATATAGCATGAACGTAAACCTGCATAACATAAATAAGAACTTGAAAATAACATAAACTTGAACATAACATGTACGTGAGTATAACATAACATGGACTTGATCTAAAACTTGACTTATCATGTATTTGATCTGAAACTGGACTTAACATAGACTTGGAATCTTATTCAATTGTCTTGATTAATAAGTGCGTTAATACGTACTCCACAGTTGTTGTGGTCCCACGTATTCAAGTAACATAAAACATAATACGTACTCCACAGTTGTTGTGGCCCCATACTTCATGCTCCACAGTTGTTGTGGCCCCATGAATACACATAACATAAAATATAATACGTACTCCACAGTTGTTGTGGCCCCACGTATTCTACATGTCACAATTGCTGTGTCTCATGTAGTGTATGCTCCACAGTTGTTGTGGCCCCATACATTATGTAACATAAAATATAATACGTACTCCACAGTTGTTGTGGCCCCACGCATTATAAGTAACATAAATATAATACGTACTCCACAGTTGTTGTGGCCCCACGCATTATAAGTAACATAAATATAATACGTACTCCACAGTTGTTGTGGCCCCACGCATTATAAGTAACATAAAATATAATACGTACTCCACAGTTGTTGTGGCCCCACGCATTATAAGTAACATAAATATAATACGTACTCCACAGTTGTTGTGGCCCCACGCATTATAAGTAACATAAAATATAATACGTACTCCACAGTTGTTGTGGCCCCACGCATTATAAGTAACATAAATATAATACGTACTCCACAGTTGTTGTGGCCCCACGCATTATAAGTAACATAAATATAATACGTACTCCACAGTTGTTGTGGCCCCACGCATTATAAGTAACATAAAATATAATACGTACTCCACAGTTGTTGTGGCCCCACGCATTATAAGTAACATAAAATATAATACGTACTCCACAGTTGTTGTGGCCCCACGCATTATAAGTAACATAAAATATAATACGTACTCCACAGTTGTTGTGGCCCCACGCATTATAAGTAACATAAAATATAATACGTACTCCACAGTTGTTGTGGCCCCACGCATTATAAGTAACATAAATATAATACGTACTCCACAGTTGTTGTGGCCCCACGCATTATAAGTAACATAAATATAATACGTACTCCACAGTTGTTGTGGCCCCACGCATTATAAGTAACATAAAATATAATACGTACTCCACAGTTGTTGTGGCCCCACGCATTATAAGTAACATAAAATATAATACGTACTCCACAGTTGTTGTGGCCCCACGCATTATAAGTAACATAAAATATAATACGTACTCCACAGTTGTTGTGGCCCCACGCATTATAAGTAACATAAAATATAATACGTACTCCACAGTTGTTGTGGCCCCACGCATTATAAGTAACATAAAATATAATACGTACTCCACAGTTGTTGTGGCCCCACGCATTATTATAACATAACATGTCTTATCTTTCTTAATGCATGGATATTATTTAATATCATATACTTTTCTAACATGGCGTATACTTGTAAATGGCATAATATGATTTAATCATAAACATTTCATGGCATACATGTATCATATGGCATACTTAACATGGCATACTTATAACATACATCATTGTATGGCAGAAAAGATTATTTAACAGATAATTATTCATGAGAGATTAAATCATACGTAACAGATAAACATGTAATGACATAGCATGACATGGCATATACGATAACATACATACATAAATTGTAGTTCCCTTACCCATCACACATACACAATAAACTGATAGTAAGTTAGAGGCTAACTTACCTCGATCGTCGCGTTCTATGAGAATAGAGTGCGAAACACGAGGAACTGCACAACAGCTGGAAGAGGAACACTCAAGTCCTTAAGATTTTCAATTCTGAACTCAATTGCCATATTGTGAGCACTTGCAACACTACGGGCAACGTGAGGTTTCACTATACTCGAAAGAGATAATTTGACTTCAGAAAACCTTTGCACTAAAACAAGTTCATTAAAATTATCAATAATAACCAACAAACAATTCCTTTCTCAATCCATATACTCTTAGCCATAGTCAACCACAAGATGACACCAGTCACCCCAGACTATAATCCATATCATCACTGCTTCGGGACACTGTCATACAGTTTCCCAACACTACACCATACGCTCCACACTTCTCTGCTACGCCATCCAACCCTTCGTGACACGCCATCCGGTGTATCACGACTTAGTACAGAGTACACTCACGTGAACTCTCTTCCATTCACACTACAAAACCCATCACTGCGATACACGTCTCACGGTGCATCGCTACGCGACACGGAGTACGCGCTACGCGTACTTCCTTCGCTACAACACTCATCAACACGATGCACATCACACGATGCATCGCCATACCACACGGAGTACACTACATGCGTACTCCCTTCCTTCTACGACCCACATCACTACAGCGCACGTCGCGGCGCGTCGCTGCATTACACAGAATACGCTACACGCATATTCTACGTAGCGAATATGTTAACTACGCAGCCTAACACTTCACAACCACACTTCGTTTCACAACTATGCAGCGAACTCCACAAACACTAACTACACAGTCTACAGCCAACCAAATCAACTATGTTAAACATAAATAACTAAAGATAGAGGGTTAAGACGAGAGAGATGTGATTGCTGTCGGGAAAGAATCCAAAACTGATAATTTTAGCGGGCTGTTACAGATATAGCTATTGACATACCTCTGGTGTGAATTGCTTTTGCTGAACCTTGAGTTCCTGGCTCCGGGCCCCGTTGCTTTAGAGGCTAGGGCTCGGATAGGGGTGGACCTGGTCCCCAGTGCGTTTATGGATGTGCCTGAGGCACCAGCAGCGATTAGGACATCTTTGAAGGCGGACCCTGCCGAATTAAGGGAGAAGTCATAAGTCGGCCTGGCGACCCTTCGCTTTGTTACCTTTTTTTCTCCTTTATTTGCATGTACATACGCATAGAACCTTTATTCTTGATACTATTGATTGGGAAACCTTTGTTTTGGGCTAATTTTTTTAATTTGATTATGTTTGTGGCACACGCACCCCCTTGACTCATGCCCTGGGCTTTCCTTTTTTACTTCCTTTCTTCTTCTTCTCTCTTTTTTTTTTGGGCCAAATTGGTAGCAAACGCCACGTGTTCCTTTGCCGACAAATGAATCAATGAAGACACGCATCTTTCTTTTATGCCCTGACTTTCTTCCCACACTCTGACTTACCCCTCACAGTGTTCGGCTGCTATTTACTTGTAGCATTTTCTTTTCTAAGGGGATGCTTTGAATTCTACTCCTATGTTGCCCTTGCTGTACTTGCCTTTCAACCTTCCCAAAGGAATGAGTTTATGGCTGGCGATTCTTCTGTAGACTCGGAAGGATTTCGACCAGTCAGTTATTCATTGTTCATCCGTTGGTTGTCCTGCCTTGGTGGTGTGGATGTTGTTTCCCCATGTGTGCCACGAAAATCTGTGCTGGAGGTTTCTGTGAGATTCACGTCTGACTTGATGAAGCCCTTCGACGCGCGTATACTCTAAACCTTAGGATGTGAATCGTTGTTCCCAGCCTATATATAAAACCTTCCCTTCTTCCCTCCTTTCCACTAGATTTCCTCTTGTACTTCCTCAAGCGTTCTAGAATCCCGCTTTCTTTCCCTCCCCACTGTGCTCATATTGGTCGCTCTCAACTCCGATGGGCTCCCTGGCTTAGGGTCAGCCTTGTGGTGCCGAGTCTTGCGATGGTTTTTTTTTTTTTTTGGTCTCAGGATTCTTTGTGCAGTTCGCGGTTCTTCCTTACATCTCGGTTGACTCCTATTGGCAGGGCGTGTTAACCTACTCTAGGGCTTCGTCGCCCAGTGCAGATGGACTCTTTGGGTTGTTACTTCTCTTGAGGGTGGACCCGCACCCCATTGAGCCTGGCTTGGATTTTCTTGTTGTCCTTTCTCTTTTTTATCTCTTTACATGATTTCTCGCTGTTGTGTCGTGATCTTTCGGCTGTAATTATCTTGGCAGTTGATGAATAAAATTATCTTCTTTATGTATTCATGTTTAGTTGACTTTACTCTTGATGCTTTTACTTGCGATCCTTACACTATGCACGCCTTTCATGGGCAGTGATGTACCGTTCCTTTGCTCACGTTGCAATGAGTGGATGATTATCCTGCCAGTACCCTATTGGGCATAACTGAGCTTCTGCCCCAGCCAAGCTCTGACGCTATTTGTAACATAACCGGCTTGCAATCTTGCACATAAGGTTCCCATCTTGCTTGAATTATGTTGCATAGCTGAAGCCGTGATGGAAATTCCCTCAGTGTGCTATCATGTAGACCTGGTGTATTTTCAATAGATGGCCGAGCAGCGTGTAACCCAAACCCATCCAAGTTTGCTACAAAAGTCAATGCGCATGTGTATATATATGTAAATTTAACTTGACCATCACCGACCTGTCTTGCTGACTCAGCGAGGTGGGACCTCAGGGCCTCTGTGGGCTTAGCTAGTCTCCGGACCGTCCGCATTCCTCCGAGGAAGGAACATGTTTATTCCCTCGAAAAGCTTTCCCGAACCGGGGAGCCTTCGTTCATTCCCTTACGGAAGCTTTCCCGTGCGAGGTGATTTCCTCGGGGGAGGTTTGTCATTCCCTCAGGGGAGCCTTCATTCATTCTCTTATGGGAGCTTTCTCACTCCTGGAAGCATTCCCACAAGAGTTACGTGGCCTCAGGGGAGCTTCGTCAGTTGAGTCAGCTAGTCCGGGGAGTATCCCGTGCATCTCCAAAGGAGAGGTAGGGACGCCTCAAACTACACCCTCCTCTTTTATTCCTTTTGGATGGTCATTATCCGTTTGCCATAAGGGGATGGGGTATTATTTCAGTAGCCTCAGGGCTGAACTTGCGCTCCTCCGTGGGGGTGGTCGAGGTGGGGCGGAGCCACTCGTACCTGTTAGCCCACGCGTGAAGGACTCTGTTCAAGCAGATTGCGATTGGACCCACTCTCATCTGTTGATGCCATGGGAAAGGGAAGTTAGGACCAGGTTGGAGATGTGTCCACTCCTTGTCATGACGAAACTGGGTATGTTCGGGTCACCTCAGGGCTAGACCCACTCTTTGCCGTAGGGAAAGTGGTCTAACTTGGGGTTAGTTCTGTCTGCTGACCGATACAAGGAGGAAATCTATTTGGGCAGTCCCTGACTTGACCCGCTCCTGTTGGTCAACATCCATGACGAGGGTCACTTCTTGTGTCGGCTGTTGAGGACATACCGCTCTCCGCTGTGGAAGGGATCGAACTGCCCTTTGGCATTACACCCTTCCCTTTAGTTCCCATAGGAAGGTAAGTCAAAGGCCTAGGGGCCCCTCACACTTTGTCGTGATGGGGATGTGGTCATTTTCAAGTTGCCTCAGGGCCAGACTTACACTCCTTCATAGGGGAGGTTGGGATGGCTTGGAGTCGATCCCACCTATTGACCCATGTGTGGAGGGATTCCATTCGGGCAGTTTGTATGACTGGACCCACTCCCATCCATTGATCTCCCACGGAAGGTAAGTTAGGACCGGGCTAGAGTCGCGTCCACATCTCGTCATGACAAAACGGGTATGTTCGGGTTGCCTCAAGGCCGAACCCGCTCTCCTCCACAGGGGAGGCAGTCTAACTAGGGGTTAGTTCTGCATATTGACCTATACGGAGATGAAATTTGTTTGGGCAGTCCCTGATTGGACCCACTCTTGTTGGTTGACATCCATGATGAGGGTCGCCTTATGTGTCGTTCAGGATTAGCCTGCTTCTTGCCTAGGGAGAGATCGAGTAGCCCTTTGGCATTACACTAGTCCCTTTGGTACCCTAGTGGCGCGGTTGGTCATGGAGGGTAAAAGGGGCCATCCGCATCTTTGTCGTGATGGGGATGGGGTCCATTTTGAGTAGCCTTAGGGCTAGACCCATACTCCTTCGCAGGGGAGGTCGGGATGGCCCAGAGTCGATCCCTCCTGCTGACCCACGCCTGAAGGGATTTCATTTGGGTAGTTCGAGACTGGACCCTCTCCCATCTGTGGACATCACTAGAAGGGTTATTAGTACGAACATTGGGATCACATTCTCCGAGGCATAGTTCCTGAAATAATCACGCATTTCTCATTAATGGAGGCTACACCAGTACCCGTGGAGTTAATAATAACAAGGAAATATAAGTGCATGTTTTGAACATTATCGGTAAAGCATTCGTAGATATTCGGTGTTCCATGGGTGTTGCAGTTTGTTCCCGCAAGAATCTCACAGCCAATACGCCCCGAGGCGATTGTTGGCGACTACCACATAAGGGCCTTCCCATTGCGGTCCAAGCTTGCCTTCTTCCTTGGTCGCTACCTCCGTCTTCGTTAGCACGAGGTTCCCTACCTTGAATGACCTAGGGCACACCCTTCAATTGAAATAGCGCTTCACCCTCTTTTTTTATGCTGCCATCGTCATCTCTGCTTCTTCTCGAACCTCCCCCACCAAGTTGAGCTGCGCTTCCAGGCATCGATCATTAAAGTGTTGCTCATAGTGGCGCACTCGGTGAGTTGGGATGTCGACTTCCACTGGTGGCATGGCCTTGTGATAGTATGCCAAGGTAAATGGGGTCTCATCGGTCGATGTCCTTACAGTTATCCGGTAGGCCCACAGGATGGCCGGGAGCTCCTTTGACCAAGCCCCTTTCCAATCACTTGGCTTCTTCTTTAATATCCATAGCAGGGTTTTGTTGGTGGCTTCCACTTGACCATTCGACTGGGGATGTCTTGGTGACGAGTATCGAAACTTGATCCCCAGGTCCCAGAACCACTCTCAGTAATGGTCCAAGTCAAACTGCCTTTCATTATTAGACACAATGTAGCGAGGCACCCTGAACTTGCAAACGACGCTCTTCTATAGGATGCGAGTAATGTTATTGGTCATGATCATTGCCAGCGCTTCGGCCTCAACCCATTTGGTGAAGTAATCCACTACTACCACCATGAATTTTACCCCGCCTTTTCCTGGGGGAAGGGGTCCCACTAGGTCAACTCCCTACTGCACGAATGGCCAAGGAGAGACAATCGGCACCAGTTCCGTTGGCGGGTGATGGATGATCCCTAGGTACTCTTGGCATTTCTTACACGTCTGCACATACTCCTTGGCATCCCTCAAGGTGTGCAACTAGTAATACCTGGCCCGTGCTGCCTTTCCCGCTAGTATTCTTCCCCTAGCATGATCCCCGCAGATTCCCTTGTGTATCTCTGCCAACACTTGCTGGGCTTGCTCATGTGAGACGCATCTTAACAGGGGGCATTGTACCCCCTGCGGTATAGCACTCCATCGACTATGATGAATGGTGTCACCTGATATCTTGTCTTTCTTGCCTTTTCCCTATTGTTGGGCACCTCATTGTCGTTCAGGTATTGCCAGATGTCCTGTGCCCATTGGGGAACACCCGATCCTACCTCTAGTAGCTCAATCCCTATAACGGGCACATCCACAGTCTGTAAGACGCCCGACTCTGGCACTGGGGCAGTCCCTTGCCTAGATGCTATTTTTGTCAACATGTCTGCCTTATCGTTTTCTGCTTGGGGATTTGCTGAATCTGGAAATATCGAAAGCGAGCATGCTCAGCCTGCATCATTGCCAGGTACTTTCTCAACTTCTCACTCTTCACCACGAACTCTCCTCTCACCTGGCTAACTACCACCTGGGAGTTTGCTTTGAATTTCGCTTCTTCCACTCCCAAGGATCTCGTTATCGTCATGCCAAAAAGGAGCGCCTCATACTCTGCCTTATTGTTGGTGGTCTTGAATGTCAACTTAACGGCGTAGTCATGATCCTAGCCCTCGTTCTTGATGATGTGCACCCCCGCTCACCCTCCAGCCAGGCAAGAAGTGTAACACCCCCAAATTTTCGCTTGGGATCGAATAGACATCTGAAGCGTTGGGACATGCAACACATGGTTACCTGCCCCCGTTCATGACATATAAGATGCAATGTTCCTAACATGCATCTAGCATTATGCAATATTCGTAACGGATAATTTTTTTTTTCTTGAGCAATAATATGCACCAAACTTATAATATCCCAAATAGTTAAATCGTAATCCAAGCATACTTAACAAAATAAACATCCATGATTTCAATACGAGTCTTAGAAGACTGTAACCACAAAAACATGGGAGACCAGACTCCATATTTACATTACCAAAATACACTATTGAGGAAGTTTGTCGAGTAACTCATGTAACTCGACTAACGAGGCCAGAAAAATATCCAAAACTAACTATGGAAGTTGAAAGCTCTGTGTCGTGTCTGCGACGTCTAGTCAACCTCCTTCAGTCTACTAATGTTCGCTCCCTGCACTGATCCTGACACATCGCCTACCATTCGGGAGGAATGGTAGTTGGGACTACCACAGTGAGATTTGATTACAAATCTCAGTAAGTTAACAGGAAACTACCACACAGGTTAATTATGAATGCATGGCAGTAAAAGCATGAATACATAATTAAAATCGTAAGTAAGCATATCATAACTTGACATATAGCATGGCATAACTGACATAACCTGAACTGAAACATGAACTGAACTTGACTTGACATGACATGAACTTAAACCTATAATATAACATGGGCTAGCAACATAACATGAACGTGAACTTGAAACATAACATGGACTTGAATCATAGCATGAACGTGAACATACATAACATAAACATGAACTTGAATCTAACATAAACCTGAGCATAACATGGCATAAACGTGAACTTGATACATAATGTAAACATGAACATAACATAACATGAACGTGAACTTGAACATAACATGTACGTGAATATAACATGACATGAATGTGAACTTGAAACATAACATGAACATGAACATAACATAACATGATATGAACATGAACTTGAAACTTAACGTGAACATGAACATAACATGTACGTGACATAACATTACATAATATAACATGAACTTGATCTGAAACTTAGTCTTATCTCGTGGGGTCACCATGATTGCTTATTCTTAACTTCTTGACATAAACTTGGACTCTTGTTCAATTGACTTAATTAATAACGTGACCATATGGGTGCTACACGGGTCCCCTTGAACCATGTGTCCCTGCCGATTACCGTATCACAACACAGGTATCTACACGAGCTGTGAGTGCATTAATACGTACTCCACAGTTGTTGTGGCCCCACGGATTCTACGTGTCACAATTGCTGTGTCTCACGTAGTGTATGCTCCACAGTTGTTGTGGCCCCATACTTCATGCTCCACAGTTGTTGTGACCCCATGAATTGTTTGTACCACACTTGTTGTGAACACACATAAAATAAAATATGGCTCCATCGGTGTTAGTACTCGGCGCGCTCCGGTGACCGGCTAGTTAGTCCCCATTTGCAACCTGTTGACTATACTTCATCAACCCAGGGAATTTCACACCTATTTAGACACTCCAGTGTGAACAAAGAAGTTTCAGTAGGATATTACCCCATCCTAGCACTTAGGGTCATGATTGACATGATTAACTTAGCATGAACGTGATCTGAAACTTGACTTAACATAAACTTGATCTGATTTCTTTACTTAACATGACATACTTGCAATGGTGAATATTACATGATATGACATACATGTAACATACGGCATACTTAACATATAGAAATATGTGATAGAATAGATTGTGTAACAGATAAATATTCATGAAAGAATAAATCATGTGTAACAGATAAACATGTAATGACGTCGCATGGCATGGCATATATGATAACATACATACATACATTGAAGTTCCCTTACCCATCAATCATACAAAATAAACTAATAGTAAGTTAGAAGCTAACTTACCTCGATCGTCGCGTTCTACGATAATAAAGCGTGAAACACGAGGAATTGTAAAAGGGTATTCTAAAAGTTAAAAATTTAATTAATAACAATTAGAAACATGAAAACAAGCTAACTTAGAGTAAAATTAACATTTTACCCTCTACATATGGGAAAATGACCATTTTACCCCTAACTGAAGGATTTCACATCCTAACTCCAAAAATTTTCAAAATTTACATTCCTCATGCAAATTTTGTCCTAAACTCAAATATCAACTTAGAAAAATTTAAAACAAAACACAACTATGGAAAACACACTATAGCCAAAACATTCATAGGCCATTTCTCTTGATTTTTGTTACAATTCCTTCCAACTTCAAAATTCATGCTTAACCAAAAATTTTGCAACAAACATATTCCTATTCTAAGTTTAAAACCATACTTAAAACATCCATTTAGAAAAAAGCTAATAATCAACACCAAACGTTTTGTAAAAAGATACAAACACTTGAATCACAAACTTTGACCCTAAATCAAAACATCTCCAAGAATTCCAAAAATCAAATCTTACTTCTAACATATTCATAACATCATCCTAAGATCAACCATGTTTTAAATCATCAAAATAAAGTCACCAAAATCACAAAATAACACTTGCGTTTTTGGTTTTACACTCAGTCCAAAAACAGAAACTTTTTCCTCAACTAGCTTTAATATATCTCTTGATCAATGGCTTAAGAATGTGAGATTTTCAAAGTAAAGCATCACATGGATTAAGAATGTGTTTTAAATAGGATCCAACCATCAAACTTAAAATCACATGGCTAAAAATCAATAAAACATAGATGTAATTCAAAAACATCAAATCTTAGGCCTAACCGAAATCCTCTTGTATAGAAAAATCATATCTTTGAAACTAATACTAAATATCTTCAAAATAAAATCCTAACATGAAATTAAGAGACTTAGGATCATCATATAAAAATATCAAAGCCTTTATAGTAAGATCAAACCTCGAAATATTCAAACTATCTCTAAATAAAAATTGTTTTGCCACTTCCAGTGTTCAAGTTTCTATATCTAAGAAAAGCTTTATTCATGCAACAAAACCTAATGAACACTCTTAAACACATGCTAAAAACACTCCATAAAATTTTCGGACCAAGATATGTCCATTAGCTTGGTCAAAAACTCTAAAACCTAACATACTCTCTAGTTTCACGCCCAGAATGAGCTTTCCATGGTTAAAAATACTTTTGACTGACCAAATGACCATGTAATGATATGAATAATATATCTACGGAAACTATACTCAAATAGGAACAACTTTTATGAAGGATTCATCTTGTGAAAGTATTTAAAAAGGGTCAAAAATCTCCATGCAAAAAGACACAGAAATCTGCCCGAGAGGGCTCTTTTGGGTTTCTCTCTAAGAACGTCATGAACAAGTGATGAAAGGGAAGTAATTGTGTCTTGCACGACTCAAGACTTCTGTAGGGGGAAGATATGGACCCGAATGACCCTTGATTGGAGGTGGCTATGTGACATAAAGTGGAGAATAGTGGGGGGCAAAGGACTGCTTGCAGAAGCTGTGAGGTATCGAGGTTGATGGGGTGGGTTTCTCCATCTCATCAAGGCACTGTTGGGTGCAGCCAAGGGTAGTGAATGGTCTGCCATATGGGGGAGGAAACTTCTCTAAGAAGCCTTGCCAAGGTGGCCAAATTCGTGGGCCTTGGTGGGCCTCAACCAAGTGGGCTTCAATTCGGGGTTTAAAGGGGGTTTGGTTAGGGTTTGAGATACTATTAAGCTCAAATCTAATTTTTCTTGGCCCAATCAAATTTCCAAGTTTTAAAAGGTTTTTATATGATGTCATAACAAGAATTTGAGAAATTAATAGCATATGGAAGTTATTTAATCAAGTGATTAAACACAATGTTAGAAATTGGATCAAAAAGGGTTTGAAGGCTAACTTTAGGGTTTGGGGAAACCGTTAGGGTTTCGGTTTCAACCAAGTTTTTAGGATTTCAATTGGATTCCAACCAATTAGGTTTTCACTAGGGTTGAAACTCTCTTTGATCTGGCTCAATTTGATTGATCAGATGAAAAGGGTTTTGCTTAGGTGGCATGATTTCACACCTTGATTTCTTTCACAAATCCATCTAATGGTTCCTCTTTGTGCCAAGTGTCTAATACTATTCATTATGTATGGTTAAGATCTTACCAAGTGTCCAAATAAAACTTCTCTATCCTAATTTGGACAATCCACATTGTGATTTTGAAAACACTGCACTTAATATGCTTACCGAGGTTACTATTCACTCCAAAAAACGTAATAAACTTAGTACTGAAAAATCCTAAATATTCATATTAACCTACAGTAAAAAACTGTTTACCAAAAATCAACCCCGAAGTGCCCTTATAAATAAATTCACAGTTTCGAACAGTCGTTTCGTCCGAAATTATGAAAATGGGTTATTGCGCTATAAATTCCTAAATATTTAACTGAGTCTAGTGGTGTAAACTATAATGTATTCTAACACTTCTAACTACCTCAAACGATTAAAATCGCATTTCTTGCACCATAGTGAGTGATAACACTAATTATGTTGACAGACTAAAACTTGTGGGATTGATTGATTCGTGAAAACTTATGGGGTTTTCACGAGGTTTTTAAAGTCTATAGAAATTCCACTATTGAATTTCTAGCGGGCTGTTACAAGAAGAGCCGTCGACTAAGACTTGCCAGGGCATCATGGGCGGTGCGCATCCTCGCTCGTTGGGAAAATTGAAGAACTCCGCAATAAAGTCAGCTAGGACCTGCCCTTTGACGGAGGAGTGGAGAGCATATTCTATATCGAATTCACTCAACTCTACTGCCCAGTTTGTGAGGAAGCCCGAGGGATCTAGCCGTTGGAGGGCCTTTCGTATGGGGGCTTTTGTGATGACCTTAACTCGGTGTGCCTGGAAATATGGTCGAAGATTGCGGGTGGTTATTATCAGCGCAATGGCAAGTTGTTCGACTAGGGTGTACCTAACCTCTGCTCCTCTATATGCTCGACCCAGATAATTGACTGGCCTCTGAACCCCGTCGTGCTCTTACACTGAGACCAAGGAAACAACTTGCAAAGAAACAGACAGGTATAGAGTCAATGTTTCTATGCACTGGGGCTGGCTGAGTAGGAGGGGATTGGTTAGGTATTGCTTAAGTGCAACGAATGCAGCGTTGCATTCCTTGTTCTTGTCGTGGGCCTTTCTCAACACTATAAAGAAAGGTAGGCACTTGTCTATCGACCGCTATATGAAAATACTGAGGGCCGCTAACTGCCGACCAGCTTCTGCATGTCATTAATACTTCCGCGGGGGGAGGGGGGGAGGCATATCCAAGATAGCACTCACTTTTTTGGGATTGGCCTCAATTCCTCTTTTTGACTCTACGAACCCCAGGAATTTTCCTGAGCCCATTCCAAACGCGCACTTGGCAGGATCTAGTTTCATTTTGTATCGTCGCAACACTGCAAAGGCTTCCTGAAGGTCCTCCAGGTGTTGAGCTGGGTCTGACTTTTCACTAACAGGTCGTCCACGTATACTTCCATATTTCTTCCGATTTGGGCCTTAAACATGTGGTTGACCAGCCGTTGATAGGTAGTCCTTGCATTTTTCAAACTGAATGGTATGGCAGTGTAGTCGTATAATCCTCTATCGGTGATGAACGACGTCTTTTCTTCATCGCCAAGGTACATGCAGATTTGGTTGTATCCTGAATAACCATCCATAAAGTTCAGCAAGCAGTGGCTGGTCGTAGAGTCTACAATGAGGTCGATGTGGGGAAGTGGAAAACTATCCTTGGGGCATGCCTTGTTCAGATCCGTGAAGTCCACACACATTCTCCACTGATCGTTGTGCTTTTTGACGAGTACTATGTTGGATAGCTAGTTCGGGTAGCGCCTCTCGTATAAATCCCGATGTCAGCAAGCGGACTACTACGAGCGGAAGGGCAGCGTTCTTCTCCGCGCTGAAGCTCCTGTGCTTCTGCTTCACTCCTTTGGCTTTGGGATCCATGCTCAGATGATGTTTCATGATGGCTAGATCGATTCCCAACATGTCTTCATGAGTCCATGAGCAGATGTCCCTATGTTCGATGAGAAACCACTGCAACGCCTCTCTTATCTCAGCATTGATCCCTGTTCTAACCCTAACGGTTGCGTTGACCCGGTCTAGGTCAAGCATAATTAGTTCCAAGGGCTTATTCGCCTCTACCTTTCTTAATGTGGACTCGTCTCTCGTGTCGCCCTCAGTAGGAGAGCACTTGGCAGCCCGCGCTGGGGTCGGTAACACCACTATGCCTGACGAGGTGGCCTCAACTCCCCCTCAAACACCTCGTGGCTCGGGGCCTGCTTTGTTATGCTAGGTGGTCATTCCAGTTTTCTGTCAGGCTCCCCCTGTCGCGGCTCCTTGGTCGTCACCTCCCTTCATTGTTCAGTTACACCTTCGAGACCTCCGAGAGTGGGCTCCTGTTGGCGTGCGAAGGACATGTTCAACTGTAAAATCAGTTAGATCCCACAGAAGACACCAAATGTTAATGACATGTTTCGTACGCCTTAGGGCCAAACTACTTGGGAGCTTGGGTCTTCGTATACCTGCACACACAACACCACTCCCAATGGTGCTCGAGGGGGATACTTATAGCTGTTCCCAAGGCAACTCCATCCCCTGCCCCCTCGAGTGGCCTTTACCAAAGCCCTATAAATGTGACTTGGCCTGAGAGGGGGGGGGGGGGTTAGATCATACTGTCCCATCGAGGTGGCATGTTACTCCTTCCAGGACGGTAGGGGTGTTGAGTGCCTCTTGGGCCTCGGCCCACCCAACTTGTCTGCTTGACCTGTGTCCCCCCGAGCTGGGGGTGCCTGTAGTTAAGTGGCCCGGAGTTGGATGGGCTTAGGTTTGTCCCTGGGTCGGATGGCATCCCTACCTGGGTTGGGCCGAAGTCCTAGGGGAAATTTTTCCCCTAACACCTACTAAGGGTTTTTCCTTCCAACACTTAACTTATTCATCTCTCACTCTAAAGATTAAAAGACATTTCTAAGTAAAACAAAATAATGAAAAGAAATTGGGACTTAGCAAAAGTCCGAGTTCTCACACATAGAAGGGTTTGTCCTGTAGGCTCTTCAATGGGTTTGAGCCTAGTTGTTGGGATAAGTTCAAATTTGCTTTCTAAAAGTAGAAACCCTAATTCTAGTATAACAATAACTTTCCTACATTAGGAACTTGAAGATTCGCAGTGTTGTAACAAGTTAACGCATTTCATGGATAAATCAAATCCATGTTCATATTATTTACATATGTAATTATAAGTATAAATATTTTCTATAAAATTGCATCTTTATATTTAGTTTACTGCAAGATGTGTTGTTTATTATGTTTTTAACTCATTTTTTTTTTTATGTTTTTATAGTTTAAATAGTCGGGTAAGGATCTTTATGAGAATGGAGCTGCAGTAGAGGACTTCGCCTAGGGGCAAAGACTCATACAATTTATGACATGCTTAATTTTATGGTTTTCAATTTTGATAAGTTACTTTTGCTAAGTAGATGAGAGTTGATTGATGTTAATAAGTGCTTTCATAGACTTTTTTTATTCTCACATTTTAATAATTTTAATAAAGAATGATTTGATTTATTTTATGCAATTTCTTGTACTTGGTGCTTTATTAAGAATAACAAGTATTTAAAGATGAGGTTAATAGCATTTCGGGTCCCCTAGTTTCTGAAAATGATGTTATTCTTAACCCTAGGTTGACGATCTGTTATAGGTTGCTTCAAGTTTTATATATATTTCATTATTAGATGTATAAGTCAAGAACGACAAAATTTAAAACTATTAATTTCTTATCAGTAAAGTTATTTTGATGGTATATATATATAGCCAATGCATTCTACCTTCACATTATTACCAAACGTAAAGTAAAAGTATAGAAGACTGTGAGGATGGAACATCAAGTTACTTAACTAAAATTATGGAGATCAAATGATAATACTCACTCTCTTTTAAATGTTCTATTTATTGTATAATGCTTTACATTATTATAATTTTGTTATCTAGATTATTCTTTTGATTTAATTAACCATTGTATATAAGATGTAAACTAGATTATCAAAATCCGTCCTTTAGACTCATTTTCTAATTAGTTTGGATACAGAAATAGTTTCATCTCATCGTATTTCATCATTATAATTTTGTTAAATTTTTCATAAAATATAAAAAATAATTTAATTTTTTTAAATTTTAAAATAATAATAATAATATTAAAAAATAATATTTTATTTTACTTTAAATTTTTATATAAATTACTGTAAAATTACACTGACTCTTCGGGCTATTGTTAAACCATTGGTCACGGGAACGAAGGAAAAAAAAATATTGAAAATAATCACCGTAAAGAGAGAGAAACGGTGGAAGGTGCGTGTTAAGTCGGTCTTTTTGTTTTTTTTTTTTTTAATGTAATTCTCTGTTTTAAAATCTTATTCCGAAGTTTGGTGGGGTTTTGCGGGACGAGACAACCAACCAGTTGTTGCGGCTCTTTGAAGAGAGAGAAAACAAAATATTGGAGTGAAAGAGACGGCGACTGCTATGGAGATGGGATCTCAGTGTCACCAGCAGAATCACAACTTCCACCACCACTACTAACAATCAACATTTCCATTTCCCATTCGTTTCAGTTCTTCTGTTTCAGGTATAACATCTCTTTTTATTACCATTTCCGCCCTGTCCCTAAAGATTATAGTCTGTGGACCTTTGAATTCTTCACTTTTCTGCATAGATCTTCCCCATTGCCTTGTTTTTTTGTCGAAATGATGATCTGGGTATGTATTTATTCGTTGATTTGGTCTTTGGCAACCTCTGTATGAGAATTAGTCTGGATTATATATATGGGTCATTATTTTTTGCTTTGTACTATGTTTGGTTGCCGAGGAAAATGTAAAATAAAGGAATTGACGCTAATTTCTGGTCAGCGATCAACTTTCGTTGTTTATGGTTTTCAGATCCAAAGGAAGCTTAAGTCCTATCTTAGATCTCCTTCGTATCTTGATTTTGTGTTACAATGACGTTATGGAATTGCTTTTTTAATCTTACTTTTTGATAGATAGATAGAGGTCTGTAGATGTTATGGTTAAAACCCTTCCAAATATAGAAGATCTTGTTCCATATTTATATCTCTTTGAAGTTAGGTAATTTTGTTTGTGACAGTGTGCTTGGTTTGCCAGAAAATATGGGAAAATGACACATAAGTGAAGTTCTGAATTTTCTCGGTTCATGATTGGCAAAAAAACTGAACCCAAAACCTCCGTTTAACTGAGCTCTAAGGCCTTGGCATTTTGCTTATTGTAGTAGCACTTTAACTTCCTTATTTTGTTGATGTAATATGCCCTCCTTGTCTGAATTAGGATTGAAGATTTGTTGTAGATGGTGAATTTCTATTAACTATATGATTCTTCAGTTCCGAATCTTGTTTAGATCCGACATATTCAGATGATTTTTGTTTTTTTTTTAAAATTTGGGCTAATACTTATTTTCATTTCCAAAAAAGAGGATTGGTTTTTAGGTACCTCAGTAAGTGGATACAAGTAAATTAATAAATAAAAAGTGTTTTTTGTTATGCCATGTTTTTGTTATTTTGCTTCCTACATGGTTCCTTGGGTTAAACTTTGATAGTAATTTTGAAGCCTGTTTCTGGTTTTAAAACAGCTTTGAAAACCAATTTCGTGACTGTCTGCATCTTGATAGGGGAGATTTTGAAACTGGTTTCAAAACTGTTTATTAAAACGCAATCAGAACTGGAAATACTAGGGGGTGAATCCATCCCATCTTTGCCAGCCACTAGACTGGGGAGAGGGTGGATATATGGATCTGCGCACCCCCTTCATTGTGTTCCCCATGGGCTGGGGGAGAGGTGCTGAGGGGAGATGGATCTGGGCAAGGGGCAAGGGAATTGGTCATCCTCCCCCGAGGGGATCTATATTTTCTAGCTTTTCTTTTTTCTGCTTTTGGATATGTGGAGATGGCATGTATCCTTTGGACACAAGGCAACACTCTCGTGGATGCAAAGTTTCAAGGACAATTGCCTTTACTCAAGGAAAAAAACTTGCTCTCAATTATGCATCCAAATGTGTTTACATCTTTTTCCAGAACCATTTTTGGAACTAATGCATCCAAATGCCATTCTCATTTTTTTTTTTTCACATTGAAAGTAGGTGAAAATGAAAACAACAAGACCCAAACCAAAAAAAGTGATGTGTTTCCAAACGAGCTCTGGACTCTCGAAAGACAAACTTTTTTTGTGGGTTTTAAATTTAATCTCATATCTGCTCTCTTTATGCAATAATTGGCTGCTCAGTAATTTGGCTTGTTGACTTACTTGTATTTGCTCTTTTAATTGGATTGACTGCTTTGGTATTAGTTGGCTTAGTTGTTTAATTCTGCATTTGGGTACTAAGAGTACCTCAGGTACTTTCAACACTTCTCACTACTATTTATTACTTTATTATTACTTTTCACCTACTTTTTATTACTATTCATTACTTTATTATTACTTTTTACCTACTTTTTACTATTATTCACAACTCTCCTCAACACTTCTCAACACCCAAACCCAATTACCTACCAAGATATTGAGTAAATCTATGTTTGGAGGTTTCAATTCTTATTTAATGCTGGTTTTTACTAATTTCTTATTATAAGTAAAAAGAATGCTTTTTTACATATTAATATCGACTGATTTCAACTGATGTTATTGTTAACTTTCTCTGAATTAAATGTTTGCAGAATGTTATTTATTATGTCAATATGTTTTTTGTGTAATTGGAGAATAGTGTACTTTGGCCCTTTGCATCAGTAAATTCATGTATGATGTTTAGTTCCTAAACAATTTCGAAATTTTATTGCTTATAGTCTGTATTTTTTCCTTTATTATTTGCAGTAAGAATTCAGATATCAACTCAGTTTCTGGTCCTAGTTTTCTGTACGGTTTCTTTTGGGTTCTCTTAGAAGAGATTGATGGGTTCCAGATTCCCATCTCATCAACTCAGCAATGGCCTTTATGTCTCTGGCCGGCCTGAGCAGCCAAAAGAAAGGACTCCAACAATGAGTTCAACGGCCATGCCCTATACTGGTGGTGATATCAAGAAGTCGGGCGAACTGGGTAAAATGTTTGATATCCCCATGGATGGCTCTAAGTCTAGGAAATCCGGACAGTTAAATAATGTTCCTACAAGGACTGGATCTTTTGGAGGTGCTGCCACACATTCAGGGCCTATTACATCTAGTGCAGCAACTCGGGCTGGGTACACATCAGGTCCAGTATCTTCAGGTATATCTGGTTCAACATCCATGAAGAAATCAAATTCTGGGCCGCTTAATAAGCATGGCGATCCTCTGAAGAAGTCATCTGGTCCCCAATCTGGTGGAGTGACACGCCAAAATTCTGGCCCCATCCCACCAGTTCTTCCTGCGACAGGTCTTATTACATCTGGGCCCATCTCTTCTGGACCTTTGAATTCATCTGGGGCTCCAAGAAAGGTTTCTGGTCCTTTAGACTCAATGGGATCTGTCAAAATACATGGTTCCTCTGTTGCTCACAACCCCGCTGTGACCACTCTTGGCCAAGACGATGAATATTCCTTCAGAAGAAACTTCCCAAAGCCAATATTGTGGTCTGTAATTCTGATATTTGTGATGGGGTTCATTGCTGGTGGTTTTATTCTTGGAGCAGTCCACAATGCCATTCTGCTTATTGTTGTAACAATTCTTTTTGGCACTGTTGCTGCATTATTCATTTGGAATACTTGTTGGGGAAGAAGAGCCATCACAGGTTTCATTTCTCGTCATCCTGACGCTGAACTGAGAACTGCAAAAAGTGGGCAATATGTGAAGGTTTCTGGGGTACACAACTTAAGAATCCAATCTGATATTTTACAACTGTGTCTTCTGTGCTTTGCTGCCTCCCTTTTGAGATCGATGCATATATGAATGAAAGAAGAAATTACTATAGAGGTTCAGAGTAGGTGACTTTATACTTGGTGAGACTGAGTGTGGGAATATATTTCAACATGTTAGGCATGGTAACAGAATTCTTACAAAGAATCTTCACCATTTCATGTTGAGAGATATAGAACAATAAATTTGAAAAATCTAGAAGTTAATTACGCATTGACAGAGATCCAAAGAGGAAAATATATCAGGACTTTGCAAGATGTATCAAAAGAATAATAAATCCATATTTTGAATTTCAGTATATTTATCTTTGCGTGTACACGAGCCTTCTATGAGGAGAGGGAAAGAGGAGAGAGAGTCTTAAACACATGTTATCAACAGGTGGGCTGCAGAAATGTGATTTTTAATGGATATTATGATTAATATGATTTTAAGGCTTGCTAAGGTTTTGTTTTGAGGTAGTTTTGAGGAAGTTTGATGTCTTGTTTTCTTCTTCTGAAGGTGGTTACCTGTGGTAATGTACCCCTTGAGTCATCCTTCCGGAAAGTTCCTAGATGTGTCTATACATCTACCAGTTTATACGAGTATCGAGGATGGGATTCTAAGCCAGCCAATTCTACACATCGTCGTTTTACATGGGGACTCAGATCATCTGAGGTGAGTAACTTTTACATCCATAGTTGCCATCAGTAGTTCAGAAAGGGTTGAACCATTTTGTTACCTTTTCATGATATTTCTAGAGACATTTTCTCTTCTATTTTTCTGTGTAAGGTGGGGGTATGTAATAAATAATTTTTATTTGAATCTGGTGATATGGTTTATAATAATACCAAATAATGCCCAGGGGTTGGCTCAAGTGGTAAAGACTTTGGGGGTATGCTCCCCCTAGGTCTAAGTTTCAAATCCCCTTAGGTGTAAACAATCTCTAGAAGCCATCGGATTGGGGGATTTTCCCCTTGAATTACCTGAGGTGCACTTGCGGGAAACTTCTTGCCGAGGGCCTGTGCACCCTCAAGATTAGTCTGGACGCTGTTCCTGGACACCTGGTGCCAATAAAAAAATAATAATACCAAATATAAAAAAAAAGGATATGGTTAATGACCCTGTAGTTTGCTGTTTTTTCTGGTTGGACGCCAGTTTCATATCTGGACAACTTGTTGCCTTTTCGAAGCCGTAAATATTTTCTTTTCAGCGTTTGCATTATTTAGAGTGGAAAAGTGACTTTGGTGCTTATACATAAACCGGGGATTGTACTTCTATTTGTTAACCACATGTCGATTCCTATACAATTTGAATTTGCCATGCTAAAAAACACAGAATGGCAGTCTTCCATTTTTACAAATCGTAAATTCTGGTTATTGAATAAAAGGTCTATGCAGCGGCTTACACCTCGCCTTGTCCTGTACCCATGGGGGCTGCTGGGACTGGGGCTGTTACACCTTGCCCTTTAGCCTTTTAAATCTTATGTTTGTTCTCATTATGATTCTGTTGATTGATGCATGCAGGTGAGACTTGTCATTTTCAAATGGATACCTTCTGTTCATTGGGAATGTGCAGAGGCGTCCCAACATATTTCAATTTTTAAATATTTTTTCTGTTTGTACTGTTTGCCAGAGGCATGTCGTCGACTTCTACATCTCAGACTTCCAGTCTGGGTTGAGAGCATTGGTCAAGACTGGCTATGGTGCTAGGGTGACTCCTTACGTTGATGACTCTGCTGTTATTGATGTTAACCCAGAAAACAAAGACTTATCTCCTGAGTTTGTCCGATGGTTGGGAGAGAGGAACCTTTCAAGTGATGATCGCGTAATGCAATTGAAAGAAGGGTAGGTTAACAACTCTTTTATGAATTTGTGTAATGCAATTGAAAGAAGGGTAGGTCAACAACTCTTTTATGAATTGAATTCGCCTTAGTTACTGTCTGATGGAAATGCTAACATCAGGTCTGCTTTGATCTTTCTCCTTTCCTTTTATCTTCCCATTTGGCAGGAGGGGGCCACTGGGTTGGCATCAAGGGTAGTCCGATTTATTAACATATAATTTCTACTTCATGGTTGGATAAGTGACAACCACCTGCCCTTATTCTAATAACTCGGATAGAAAGAAATGTGTGACAGTCGATCAGTTATAAAATCTTATAAAACTATTGCTTATGTCTTGTAGGTACATCAAAGAAGGCAGCACGGTTAGTGTGATGGGCGTTGTTCAGAGAAATGACAATGTGCTTATGATTGTGCCTCCACCTGAGCCATTTACGACTGGATGCCAGTGGGCCCAGTGTATCTTCCCAGCTAGCCTCGAGGGTATTGTTTTAAGATTTGAAGATACATCAAAAATTGATGTCATACCTGTTTAGGCCATCACTCTTTTGTGAAATATCTGAACGGATGATGATGATGGTGATGGTGGTATTTGTAATCAAACAGTGGTTGTAAGTGTGTTGATGCAGATGACATGGTGCTTCTTCTCTTTTTTCCAATTTGTTTTTTCTTCTCTTTTTTTTTTTCCTCCCAACCTTTAGCTTGGTATATAGCTTCTAGGTATATTTCATTCCATTTTTTTTCCTAGGGTTTGAAAGCTTTTGTAATGGGTGTGGCTTGATGTAGTGAGAAATCTTACTTGTTTGACCAGACTGCGGTTATGTTAAAGAAAGAAAAATGTTTTGAGTCATGATTTGATGAGTGATGGTTTTCCATTGACTACAAAGGAAGGGGATTTCACTGGGTTTCTTGGCTCCCCCGGTTATTATTATTGCTGTTATTCTTTTATCGTAGTATCTATCTTCAAGTGTTTTGTTGATTTGTTTCCCCTGCTGTTTGGTGAATATTTGGTTGTTATTGAAAAAGGAAAATCTTGAAATGATGATTTTATATGATCTATGCCTGCTGTGGAGGGCAGATATCAGTGCATGGTGGAAGACCCACATGCACAGAGCCTCACTGGAAATAAAATTCGGACGCAGAAATTTATGGAAGGCAATTTAGAAAGGAGATTTAAAAGCATAGTTGGTAACGCATTCAATAAATCATGGCATGACATAAGAATACATTTATAATAAGCATGATAAATGTGAATGGGTTTTTAACCACCATACATAAATATCTTAAAAGAAAGGTAGAGGTTAACTTACCGTGATTGAAGCGCGATGGAAATTAGATGGAAATTAGCGTGAACTAACAAGAACTTAAATGACATATTTCCAAGAATTAGAAACATAAAAACGCTGAACTATCAAAATAAATCATAAACCACTTTTTGTATCATTGACTACAAGTTCTATGATTCTTCTCAAAAGAAAACCCTACAAGGCCATCCTTATTTAGACTTGTCCTTGTTCAGTATACTCCTTAGCTCTTTAAAGAGCTGCAACACTTCTGTAATAAATTGGTAGGTGGTTTCTAGCTTGTCCACAAGGGATAGCTCCGATGAGCTCTCAGGCTCTTCGAGGCCCCAGGGATCTGACCTCTTGCGTTTTCACATGATCAGTCTCTTGTTGTCTTGTAACAATTTCTATTATTCCAGGTTGGGAATGGTAGAGGAAACTACCATGATGAGATTTTGAAAAATCTCAATTAATAAACACACAACATATAACAGATAACATATGCATATGCATATAAGGGTAAACCATAATATGAATGCATGGACATGTATTTTGACATAAAACTTGACTTATGCAACTTTGACTTTTCAAAATAACATATAACATAAATCCTTTGACCCTTCAATAAAACATCTTTTCCATCTTTTCATCTTGATCCATAAACATGTAACATATCTTTGAGCTCATTGCCTTGTTCATTTCACATAACATATAGTTGGATACCTCACAGCTTCTCTATGCGCTGTATGTTCATCGCTATTTACCGCATCAACCAATGGCCCATTTGACGATGGTGACTACGTTGTAATCTTTTAACTTATGCGGCAGTTCGCATATTTTACCTTGACCGCATATAATACATGTGAGGCACCCACTAGCTTTAGGTGTTACCCCGTTCAGTATCCTTTCTACAAAGATTCATTCGAGGTCCGCTGACAGTACTTTGTCGACTTCGGGGTGACCATTCTATTTTAAACACTTCTAAGTGAACATTGAAGTTCCACTAAGGCATTTCCCCACCCTAGTATGTATAGACTCTTTTCTTTGAAATTTTTTTACAACCCAAATGTATGTGACATGAGACTTGTGACAATTTTCTTTCCATAGACCTTATGAACATATGAATACCGTGAATCATGTAACCATGAAATCAAATGTAGAACATCACATGTTATAGCTTGAAAATATTAGAACATTCGAACATTCGAATACTCAATTTACAATATGTACAAAACACTCGACATATACCAAGTGAAAGAATATTGTTCAAATCCAAGCATATATTCATATAGTCATGGCTGAATCCTCAAAACTTGTAAAAGCATGTTATAACCAACAATTTGAACCAAGAGAATCCAAAAACATCATCATCAAATAAGCATGGCAAAATCATCATGTGAATCCGATTATAAAGTTATCATCAACAACAAGCATACACAATAGCAACAAGAAATGCAAAGCTCACACGACATATATACAAATATTATCTAAGGTAGGTTGAGAGTCTACGTACAAAAATTCAAAGCAATATAACACAATCAAGCAAGCTATAAAAATTTTCGTTTAACTAATTAGAAACGAGAAATCATAACCCTAATCCAGCGTGTATGAAGTTGCTAGGGTTTTTCTTGCTCATGGAGGCACTCCAAGCATTTAGCTTAGAGGCCCTTGGTCAAAAGGTGGTCATGTTTTCCCTTGACCTTGCCTAGGTCTTGGGCATGTGAGTGCATGCACAACATAGGTGTGATGTGCACATTGTGCATCATGGCTGAGAACCATTGGAAACAGGATAAAGATTACAACTTCTAGCTTTCGGCCTCCACCCTCATAGAGAAAACCCTAGTTTCATCCAAGAAAACCTTTTAAGCATAAGATCAAATGTTTTTACGTGGTGGCAGTGTCTCCCTTGGAATGGAGTCCTTGAGATCCCATCACCCCTTGTGTTTGAACGTGTATGTGTGTGTAGATAGTGGAAGTTAGGGTTGTACCATGCAGCTCCTCCCTTTATAACATGGCTCCTATTTTCTTTCCATGCTCATGACTAAGGAGAAGAGAGGTGGAAATGGCATTTGTTTGAAGAGAAAGTGTGGGAAAGTATGTTCGGAAAGGTGAGAAAATGAAGAGACAGGTCCCTCCTAGGTTGGTCATGTAAGAGAGAATGGGAAGATGCAAGTGAAAACTGAAATGGAACCAAAAGAAAAGACCCTTGGACGTTGGCCTCTACCCCTTTTATATGTCCTCTCAATTTCAACACAAATCGCTCATTGGGTGCTAAAGAGCCTTTGCATGTGTGCCGTGTGGCGTGCTCTCTTCCTTTGGTCAAAACCCTTCGCTTCCCTTATGGTCATTGCCTTGCTTTGGAAAACCCAAAAGTCCCTATGACATGTGGTGTGTACATGCTCCAAGTTGAAGCCCTAGAATCCCGTTGGTGTCACTCTTGTGCGTCTAGGTTCAATGAACCTCTTGGGCATATATGTCTTTTTACCAAACCCTAAACCATCATTGGAGAGTGGGCGTGTGCATGCTTGCCAAGTGGCAAGTGGAATGTGAGTGGCTCTAGCCCTAGCTATAAAGCCCCTAGACTAGAAGATAGCCCAGCCGTAGAGACCACGAAATGACGTTGTTACTAGTAAGTATTCTTCACCTTCATTTTTCTAGATTTTTCTTTCTAGTCGGTTATCTCCCTCATTCTTTACGGTTTTCACTTTCCAAAAACTGCTCCATCGAGACATATTTTTCCTCCCTCAAACACCTACAGTTTTAACTTTTCAGTTTTGCAAAAGATTTTTCTCTCCTCACTCTCAAGACTCTTGCAGACTCGCTCTCTCTCCCTCCCTCACGCCTTTTGATTTTTCTGGTAGCTTTTGGTGTTGCGGTTTGCAAGATTTTCTGACTTTGTTGCCAAAGAGAGAGCTTGAGTAAGCATCATCTCCCTCTCCATCTTATTTTTTTTTTCTAGCCTCACAACCTCACAACCGACCCACTCTTTCTCACCACTTGTAGATTTCTTGTGAAATTGGTGCTGTGTTTTGATAGGATTTCATTTCTGTGTTATCAATTTGAACCCAAGGTAAGCATCATTCTCTCTTTTGCTCTTTTTTTTTCACATTTCCCTCAAATATTATAGATCTCTCTCAGTTTCTCTTTAAACTCAGTGTTTTTTTATTCAAGTTTCAGTGCAAACCAATGAAACCATATTTTTTTTGAGTGGATTTGTTTTACATAATTAAATTCCAATGATGACCTATAAACTTCTTCTTCTTCTTCTTCTTTTTTTTTTTTCTTTTTCCGTATGGCAAATTCCAGTGGTTTCGGTAGTAGTATTCTTGGGCTTTTGTTTTAAGTTAGGCCACCCTTAAGTGTAACTTATGTATTTTTACAATGGACTAGGGTCATGTTTGGGCTCATTATATTTATCACTAAATTTATTTTTATTGGGCTTGTTATTATGATAGATTTAGTTTTATTTTTGGGTTTAAGAGTTTGAAGAATGACGTCCTTGTTCATGAGGTTGTTAAGTAGGACTTAGTAGGCTTTTGTGTTTGGACTTTGGGCTGCACACGTTTTCATGCAAATGTAGATATCATGATTTTAATATAGTTTTAGGATTTAATGGAGTAATTGTTTGGAGAAATTATGTGTATATTGATAAATATAGAAAGTGATGATATTTTTTTTTGAGTTAGAGGAATTTTAGGTTTCTTTGAGAATTATAAAAGGGTATTTGGGGTCAATGTGAGGGCTGTCCGGTTTAATAAGTAGTTGTTTGAGTTGCGTTAATTTGTTGAATATAGTTAGGGATTTTTTTAAAAATTATTTTTGATTGGGTTTGTATTGCTTGTTATTAATACTTAGTATATATTTTATGTATTAGGTTGCGAGACTAACGTAGGTTGGACTCAAGAATTTGACAATAAACTATGAGAGTTAGGTAAGCGGGGTTCTTATGCTAGATTTGTATATAAAAATAAAATGAACTGAGGTTAGTTTGTAAAAATGTGCATATTATATTTTGAAAAGAAAATGTGAAAATAACCTCAGTTATATGTTCTGCATTCACTCATGAAATCTATATGAAAGAGAAGTTGCCTTTTGATATGAAAAGTGTAGACATGAGCAATATTTGACATGTTATGAAATGTGAAAAAAAGCGAATATGATATTTGATTTTTGTTCATATGATATGAAATGTTTTTGATTTGTTATTGATCAATTGAAAATGATATGAATGTGTTCCACATGTGATTTGATATGGCATGAATATGAAAAACCTTTAGCATACTTATCTATTTTTATTCTGATTTTGAATATGATTATGATATGATGATGCTAGTTCACGTGATATGGTTGGTACCAACATGATATGATATGAGTGCACCCACTTTGGAAGCAAAGTGGTCTTTTTATGTATTCTTTTTTATGTGCACACTCGAGGCTCCGAGATTTTAAAAGGGAAAGTTTCACATTATGATATTGCCTCGTTTGCCACCATGGATAGCACAACCCTACCACAAGGATTAAACATGGTTTATGAAATGATACGATGAGATATGATATGATAAGATGAGAATGTTCAGTTGTGTTATGCAAAATATGAAGAGATTGAAATGTCGCTCTGTTTTCTTGATAATATGTTTTGAGATCTGCATATAAAAATGAAATGTTTTTATTTCTTGCATATGAAACTTTGTGAAATGGCTCATGTTGTACAAACTAGAATATGTGCTTTGCTGACTGAGTTGTTGATAACTCACCCCCCTTTATCTCCAAATATTTTTCAGATGATGTGGATGGTTCAACTAAGGATCATGAATAGAAATTGTGAGCAAGGCTAAGCTAAGGATAGGATGTTGGGTACCTTAGGGTACTGTTAATAGAAGGTCCTTTTGTTGTCCCTTAGATATATTATTGTATTTGGGTTTAGTAAGACTTAAGGATTTATCAGTTATTTTATTGAGACTAATGGGAAATTGTGGACCACTGATTTATGTTGTTTCATGGTAATGACTATATGGATATCATTATGCATTTATTTGGAAAATATGATATTATTTATTGTTTTCGAAGTCTTTGAAGATTTCAGATGTGTTGAGAGACAAGTTTATAAGTGACAGGTAGTAATTCTCTAGCCCATCTGGGTACGAGGCGTTACATTAGCTGCCCACTTCTTCTCTCTCTTCCTCAAATACCACAAAGACTTCTTTCTAGAATCTTGGGTGTGCGTGTGGCCTTCCCCAAGCAACACTTCCTCTTCCTAATCATTTTTTCCTTCTAGAATAGGTCCATCCATAGTGCATGCCTGACACTTGGCAAAAAGTTTGGCTAGTCTTCCTTAGGTAGGCATCAAGCACCATTGGCCAAACACTAGGAGCTTCTTGGAAATGCGTGCTTAACCCTTTGGCATCCCCCATGCGCCACCTTCCCATATCATCTTTTAGAAACTCTCAAAGCTTCACAAGTGGCATGGGATATAGGTCGTGGTTGTGTTGGCCGAGACTCCTAGGAAATTAGTTTTTGTCTTGCCTTAGGCGCCTCTTCCCATTCTCATGATTGGGTTCTTCTATAAATCTGGCTACCCTTCCACATGAGTGACAAGTGGCAAGGAGGTAGGTGAACTTTTCATGGTTGGCATGTAACCCTCAAGGCTAAAACCCTAAAGGGCTCTTGGGGTTTCGCGCCTATGAATTTTAGTGCCTCTAGAAAACCTATCCCCATCTCTAATCATTGCACAAAACTTTGAAAATTGCTAAAATCTTGTGGGAGGCGTGTGGGGCTTTAGGGTTACCGAAACCCTAAATTCTCTTACCCCCTTCACCCACTATCAAGTCTAGATTCATTGTGTCTAGTGTGTGACATAAGCATGTGTGACATGTGGCAACTATTTGGTGAGTTAGGCATGCGCACTTGGAAACCCTAATTCAAAGTCACTGCTAAATTCGAAGGGCCTTGGTGGGCCTTCCTTGTGGGCTTAGATGTCTGATGTATTAGAACTAAATAGGGTCCAAGGTTTCTAAGTACTCTACACCTCTTGCATGGCCTAAAAATTAAACATAAATTGGTGACAAGAAACAAGCGAAGACTAGTCTAAGTTCAGTTTATCAAATCATAGCATGTCATGACTAAAATTGCATACCAAAATAATATATACATGTGCAAAGCTTCAAATTTGGCTGAATTGTATCACTTGAGTAAAACCTCTTTATAACTCAATCAAATCTTTATTCTCATGCCATAAATCAAAGTCTAACATGTTAATCTAACACCCAACAAGAGATAAGGCAAGAATACTTACAAAAATTGTGGCACTTGATGTGATGCCCCAAGCCCCCGTTTGTGATTGAAAGGTGCTAAAGTGTCGGGACATGTAACAGAAGGCTACATACCTCTCGTACGTAATGGTTAAGATGCAATGTACCTATTTATCTAGCAAAATGCAGTATATGGCAGCGGAAATTCTACTTACGTCAAATTGAATAAAATAGATATCACGGTACCGAAGCACAAATCCCAAAATAACAAATTTCATAAAATCTTTCAAAAAAAATTGTTTCAAAAGATTCCAAAAAATAGGGGACCAATCATTTTATTGCCATCAAAACAAGCATTCTATCTTTCAAGATCTTAGTGGTCCTTTATCAAAACATCTTCTAGCAAGGTCGATCCTACTTGGCCTTGTCCTGGTTTAGAATCCTTCTTAGCTACTTGAAGAGCTATAATACTTTAGTAGTGAACTAGTTGACGGCTTCCAACCTCTCCAAAATGGATGGCTCCAGAGAGTCCTCATGTCTCTTCAAAGTCTCCTTAGGTATTTGAGGAGCTAGTCTCTTGTGCTTCCACATGATTTTTCTCTTGAGTTCCTATTTCAACTTCTACCATTCTAGGTGAGGGAATGATAGTAGAAACTACCACAGTGAGATTTCGAGAAATCTCAGTAAGTAATCAAATAACATACAACAGGTATCATAAGCATATGAAAGCAAATCAAAATGAATGCATGGACATAAACTTGTACTTATATACTTGACTTTTTAAAACACAACGTGTAACAGATCTTTCATAACTTTTTCATAAAAACATCTTTTCATCATTTCGTTCTTGAACATTTAACATACATTTGTAATATCCTGCTCCTTTTTCACTCTTATAATCACGAGTCACGTTCTATATGCCGAACCTTGATGGCGTGTTTCTAAAGATATCAAGCAATTTCCAAAGCAAGTCCAGTGATTTAAAGCCCTCAAATATTTTAAATGTTCTGGAAATATTTATATGGGATATTTCCAATGTTATTGGACTAAGCTTGATTTTGAGTGAGACAATTATAATATTTTTGAAGAGCTCCAAAAATATTATAACTGTGGAAAATAATTTTAATTAAATGATTTTAGTCATTTTAAAATATTGTGAGATTTAAATTATGTTGAAACTCTAAATTTAATTAAATGGTTTTACTCTCTTAAAAAAATAATTAGCAAAACTTCATCATTTAATTAAGGATGAAGATTATATTTTATAAACTTAAGTTAGTTAAATAATACTTTATCTTAGCTCCTCTCTATGTTTTTAGTTAAATCAATATTTACGCATTTTCAAATCAGTATTTAAAGCCCATTGTTAGATCGTTTTGGAGACCCTATGATGAAAGGTCTGGATTAAATACCCAAGCCTTTAGTCTTTTTCCCCATTTCCGCTCTTTCCCCCTCTCTCCTCCCTCTCCCCTTAAGCCCGATGGAAGGCCTCTCCCCTCCACTGAACCTCTTCGCCTTCAGCTAGGCTCCACTGTCAGCCACCAATGGCCGCCACCTCACACCGGCCACCTCCCAACAACCTTCAGTGCCACCCCTAGCCACGAGAAGCCCCACGACAGCTCTCTCTCTCTCTCTCTCTCTCTCTCTCTCTCTCTCTCCCCCTTCATGCATGGATTCTCCACCCGTGTACTGCCGTCGTTGCCCACTAACCACCGCACTGCCACTAGTAGCCTCCCCTTTCACCGATGAACCCACTCCTTGGAACCCAGCCTCCCTCTTCCCTCTCCACCGCACACACACACACACAACTCGAAATGGGTTTAGCCACACAGCTTCACCTTCACCGACGGCCTTAGCGCCATTGTAAGCAGGTTTTGGCCCTACCAAGTACCACCCGTAGCCTCCCTCCTCCCTTCCCCAACTCCCCACGAAACCCTATGCCCCCACCTCGCCACACTCTCCCTCACTCTCCCATGGGTTTCTCCACCCATTTGGCTTAGATCCACCGCCCTCCAGCCACCGCGCGACCTCCTCCTACCCACTGCAGCTCCACCACACATCTCTCAAGCCCTTCATGGCCAGCCGACAACCAACCAAGCTCCCCCTCCAAATTCCCTTGTGTGAGACTCACGGCCTCCACCACCCTAGTGCCGTCGTGTTTCTCCATGCACTGCCACGAGGCCACCATGAGCCTCCCAAGATCACCCGTAGCCTGTCCCTAAACCCAAGTTGCCACCTTATGTAGTGGACAACCACCATGCAAGGTGGATAGCCACCGAACTCGGTTTAGCCGCCATGTAAGACTCTTCCGAAGTCTTCGGCCATGACGGTTAGTAAGCAATACATAGGTTAAGTCTGACGATGGTATAACCCTTTCTCCCTCGTTGTTTATGTTAGATGTTAGTTGGTTGATTGTGGAGTTCGCTGTGTGGTGAAGTGTTGGGCGTAGTTGTGTCGTGTGTTGTGAAGTGTTGTGGACTGTGTGCTATAGTAGTGATGTGACATAGTGTTGTGAAGGGAGCACACGTGGCGTGTGCTCCACGTCATGCAGTGACACACCGTATGGTGTGCGTCGTAGAAGTATGTGGTGTAACGTAGTGTGAAGGGAGTACACGTGGTGCATATTAAACATTGTGTAACGGTGCAACATGTGGCCTGTGTCGTAATGGTGTATGGTGTAGTGTGAATAGGGTCTTGTCGTATTAAGTGTTGGGATGAACTTGTAAAGGGCCGGGAAGTAGGAAAGTCCTGCTGATCGAGTTTAAATAAAAGTTGGTATTAGAGTATGGAGCTTGTTTATACAAGCAGTCATTCAATGGATGATAAGTTAATCTTGGGTGATAAAGGGGTAAGGTACATGTGCGTCTGGTGAGACACGTGTGCTAGATAGATTTATCATATATAATGGGTAATCCGTCCTAAGCATGGGTACATGATGTTTAAGACTTAGAGTTGGCTTAAAGCTATGTGGCATGTATGGATGGGAATGAGAATAAAGTGTGGGTAATGATACACGAAGGTAGCAACGAGTATGTGGTCTAAGATTGGGATGCGTGACTTAGTCGGTCTGAATCATGCGTCAGAATGTGGTTAATAGGAAGAGAAAGACAAATGTCTTAGTGTCTTAACCTAAGGTGAATTATAGAGGTTCACTTTAGTTGATAAGAACTCATGGTAGAACGTTGAGGTTGAAAGAGGTAGTGACCTTAAATGGGTCATGAAGGTATTAGTTTAGTAAGGAACATGTAAGGGCACAAGATAGAAGGAGAGCGTCTTCAAGTGAAGTGTCATTCTATTTCTAGTTTAGTTGCTTATGCCTCTAAATTGAGAATGACTCTAAGGTTATGTGTACGCATGTAGGTTGCCATTTGACACGCACATGAGTGGACTACATGAAATGAGTATGGCATGAAGTCAGGTAAGTATTATGTTCCTAATCTTCTTGAGTTTTCTAAATGATAAGAAATGAAAATGAAATACTTTTTCTTTACGATCTTTTATGAAAGAATGCTAAGTATAAGTTTTCAAATGTATGTATGTAACGGCCTTCCTTGGCAGCCCCTTTTTATTCACCCCAAAGTATTAAGTTTATACATGTGAATGGATGGTATACACGGTAACTATTGTATGTATTTTCCTAAAATGAAATGTGAGTCTCATGCATTATGCTTTAAGCAATGCCTTAAAGGACACAAAGAAAGTGTTTTAAAATGTCCCTATAAACTGATGTTTTATATGATGCCATGAACTGATGTTTTAAGTGATGCCTTGAAAGGTGATGTTTAAGCTCATGCTTTTAATTGACGCTTATGAATAAATGGACTGATGAATGAAAGAAATGTCTGAATGAATGAATGTTTTAATGTATGAAAATATGTAATGGTTACGACTGAATGAATGGGTACCAAAGGACTGCACAGATTGCAATGCTGGGTAAGTAGTACTGGTAGTGCACCTAGTGCTACCCCTTGATTGAGGGATTTCCAACCCGCTGCCATGAGTGAAATCATGTCCAAAAGACCGCTAACCCTAACATATGGGGCGTAACAGTGTGTAACGGCCAACAGAAAGTGATAAGAAAGAATTGTATGTATGTTAAGAAAGAATGTATGCTCAGATTCTTTAAGACATGAAGGCAAGAGGCATGGGGAAAAATGTCTTACAAAAAGAAAAGAAGCTTTTTATGAAAGAGAATCATTTCTCAAGAAAAACCCCACCTCAAAATGGTTGAAATGAACAAATGTCTTATGCTTAGTATGTATGGAGTGATGAATGCATGACTAAAAACCTACATTATTATATTTTAAATGTATGAAGTAATGCTTATGATTCTTCGACTCATTTTAGTTTTATGTGTGTCCTCCTAGGGACAAGATGAGCAGTATGCGTTAGGACGAGCACGGCCTAAGGGAAAAAGCACGGAAGCCGACACAATGTTTTGTATGAAAGACTTTAATTATATAGTTTAATAGTTTCCTTTGTAACTCTCTTTAAATTAATAAACACGTTTTATTTTATAAATATGGAGTCTTTTATATCTTGGCATGAAATGAAAAGTTGATTTAAAACAAACGGTAATTCCAGTTGCATTTTCTTAAAATCATTTTCTAAAGGGTGGGCGTTACAACATATGAGCTCGGGTTCTTACTCATGTAACATAACATAACATGTCTTAGCGTTCAAGGCCTTATTCTTGACCTTAACATATAATTAGATACCTCATGGCTCCCCTATGCACCGTGTGTTCCTTGCTAGTTACCACATCAATCGTTGGCCCACTTTGACCAAGGCGACTACGTCTTATTCTTAATCATACTTAGTATAGTAGTTTGCCGTTTCGCCTTCACCATATGGCACCCGCTAGCTTTAGGTGCAATCCCGCTCTGGTATCCTTTTCTTTTAGGAATCATTTGAGACCCATCGACTGTACTTCGTCAACTTAGGGGTCTTTACTCCAGTTTAGTCACTCCTAAGTGGACATAGGAGTTCCACTAGGGCATTCTCCCCCGTAGCAATTGGGGTCGTGAAAAAACTTTAAACGACTCTTTTATAATAATAAAAAAATGATTTCACAAACGCAATGCATGTGACATGGACTATGAAACCTTGTACTTTCATGAGACATATATTAATTCATGCCGAGACTCAACATAAACATACTTTATGAAATCATGTGCAACCATATACATTCCACTTTACGGCTTGAAAATATTATAACATGCGACCATGTTCTTATTAAAAAAATCTAAGTCATTCGAACAATATACAAAGATCAAAGCATTCATATCTTCACATTTGCTATGCATGGCCGAAACCCTAGCATGCATGATTATTTGTTTTATGCCCTTAAATCTTCAAACACACAATGATAACACATCATCCATGGTCATGGCCGAAACATAACAACATTGAAATACACATTACACTAACTTTTCATGAATTTAGAATCTTCTAATATATTTGGTGGAATATTATCAATGAACATATATGTGTAGCCGAAATCATGAAAGTGGACATAAATATGGAAAACAAGTATTCCATGGACTTAAACTTGTAAAAGATTTGGTTGTGCAATAAGTATCCATGAACATTTTAGAATATGCAAGTCTGAACCCTAGATGTGGCATCACATCTCATTTCCATGATGTAAATCAAACAACAGTAAACCATTTCAATGATATGGTAAGCAAACATGTAAGAAACATTAACATGGTAGAGTATCATCACCTCAAATACAATCAAAAAAATGAACAAACAAACGAGTTCACATAAAATATTCATAGGATATCCGAGTGTAAGTTAGAAATTTACTTACAAAAATCCAAAAATCGACAAGTAAGCAAGCTGAAAACATTGTTTAACATTCATTAGGATCGGTCATCCAAAAACGCTAATCCATGTGTGTGAGTGAGTGTTGTGTTCTTGGCTCATGAAATATATTTCCAAGACAAGAAAATAGTCTTCCAACATTCGAACTTCCCTTCCTCAAGTCTGAAACTTTCATGAACAAAACCCGAGTTTAGCCAAGGGAGGGGGTGTGTGTATGCTCATGTGAGAAACTTCACCAAATCCAAAAAATCTTCTCTTTCTTTGGTTGTGGGTGTGTGTCTGACCATGTGTTCATGATATAACTTCATCAAGTCTGAGAATTTCTCTCATAGGCCATGTGTGTGGTGTAAGGAAAAAGAGTGTTTGGTTCCTCACATTGTGTGGCCTCCTTCTTAGATGGTATCTCTAGCTTGGCATGCATATATAATGGTGTTTGAATGAAGTGATAGTGGAATGGTGGTGTTTGGATGGAGAGAAAGTGGTGGAAATGGGGAGAAAAATGAAATGGCTGAATGTCTCAAGAGAACTCTACCAAGTGACTAAAAGACCTTAAGGTTTTCGGCTCTTCCCCTTATATAGGCATGTGATCCTTCTTGAAAAGCTAAATTTCCTTTGCATGGATGCCATTTGGCACCTAACTTGTATGTCTCTTCCCCTTCTCCATCATTAGATAGTGTTGGAAACTAAATGCATCTTTTTGGACAAGTGGCATGGCCTCCTCAAAACCAAAGCTCCACTTCATTTCTTTCCCTTCATTTTTGTGTCTTGGTTCATTGTATTTTGTGGCAAAATGGTCAATCTTCAAACTAAGATCTTCCTCAATATTCTACAAGTGTGCATATGTGCCATGTGGTGTGTGAAGAGTGTGTGAGTGTGGGTGGCTGAAAAGCTCATCTCCTCCCAAGAAGATCTTTCTTCTACCAATGTCTTGGACATTGTGTGATTGGTCATTGTGGGTGGCAATGCACAAGACCCCTTTCCCTAGCCTGTCCACCTCAAATGTGCCCTAGCCATCCACCTAGCATGTAGGTCCTTCCCTTTCCAAGTAAGCTTTTGCCCTTTCCCAAGGCAAAACCCTTCACCTTCTATCTTGCATGCATGACACTTGAACATATCTTCAAACCCTCTCTCTTCCATGGTTGTCGTGCCTTATCCCTTGGTCTTCCCTAGGCTCCACTTTCCATAACCTCGTCATTTTCCTTCTAGAACCTCCCTCTAATGGTGACAAGTGTCACAATACCTCCATCTTACAAGCAAGCCTTCTTGCATGCATGACATGTGGCAGGAAAGGGGTTATCCCCAAGGGTAGGCGTGCATGACCAAACTGTATACTCTCTCTCTATCCTCTCTTCCCTCAATTCAGTCCAGATTCATCAAGCTTTAGTGGTAGGTTCCAATATATGACAAGTGGCATCCAAGAATTTGGGTTGGGCGTGTGCCCTAACTCTAATGGGCTTCACAACCAACTTCACTATAGGGGCCGAATCACTCATGGGCATGGGCTTCCTCAAGGCCTTAGATGCCTAGTACTCTAATCTAGTCTCTAAATGGGGTATTCTACCTTGCTTGGCCAGAAATAATATCCCAAAATAAATGTGAGGCTTAGCTAAATTCCTGGTCATCATACTTGAGCTCTCAAAACTCAATTCACTCCTAGAACCTCACTCAATCTACTTGGTTTCTCACCTTCCTCATACTTTGAATGCATTACTCTCAAGAACACCAAAGGAAAGCTATAGAGAGTTTTGTGAAGAAGTGAGGAGTAGACAGGGTATTTATAGGTCTGAATGGAGGGGTGAGGGCAATGAGAGCACATCAATGGCTATAAGAAGAGGCTTGTGAGTGGTGGAAGTGGGCAGTGGAGTGTTGAGTGAAATATTCAGATTTTTCATGCTATTAGATGAATAGTGCCCTATATTTTATGATTAATCTATGGAAAAGAGTCTGAAGGAGATTATAGGTGTAGTGGGCTGCAATGGTGCAGAAAAAAAATAGAACAAAACTCAAATGAAAATACATAATAGAAGCCAACGATTTGGTTCTTATAATGCTGTCCAGTTTTTTATTAGTTCTTCTCCCATTCTCTTGGTCTGTTTTGGGGGTATTATTACCACCAATTGAAGGCTTTTTCAGGTGAGGAAGAGAGACACAAGTGGCTCCCAAGTGATCATTCAACTGAGTGGTTCGTGTGTGCCTCTCTTTGAGCCAATCGGTTGAGTTACCTTAGGGAGGTAATTGGACAAACAAGCACATGAGTGCTTTGAAGCACTTTCAAGGGACAAAATGAAAAAGGTGGTGTGACGCTCCCAACCCTAGTTTGGGATTGGACAATGACTGAAGCATCGGGACATAAAACACAAGGTTACATACCTCTCGTACATGATAAATAAGATGCAATAATCCTATTGATCAAGTAGTATGCAATAAATCATAGCGGAAAAATTCTTTTACTACATAGGTCAAGTGGTAAAATAAATATCATGATACCAAAGAACAAAAACCCTAAAAAGATTCAATCTTATATAAATCTTCTAAAGCATAGTTGTTTTTCCAGAAACTCCCAAACATGAGACCATCATAGAAAGTCATCAAAACATAATCTTTCTTTCACTACCTCCTTGATCCCTTGTCAAAATATCAACTAGCTAGGCCATTCCTACTCGGCCTTATCTTTGTTCAAAATCCTCCTTAGCTCCTCGAACAGTTGTAAAACTTCAGTGATAAACTGGTTAATGGCTTCTAACCTATCCACAATGGAAGGCTCCGATGAGCTTACACGGCTCTTTGGGGTCTCCCTAGGTATCTGGGGAGCTGGTCTCTTGCACTTCCATATGGTCTTGTTCTTGCATTCCTATTACATCCTTTACCATTCCAGGTGGGAAATGGTAGTGCAAACTACCATAGTGAGATTTTGAGAAATCTTAGTAAGTAAACAAGTAACATATAATAGATATCATAAGCATACGAAAGCAAACCATAATGAATGCATGGACATGAACTTTACTTATGCAAATTTGACTTTTTAAAAGATAATGTGTAATAGAGACCTCTTGACTTTTTTAGAAAACGTCTTTCCATCTTTTCATTCTTGGTTCTTAAACATACATATGAGCTCAAGTTCTTGATCATATAACATAACATATCTTGGAGCTCAAGGTCTTATTCTTAACTTTAATCTTGTGATTGGATACCTCACGGCTCCCCTAAGCACCGTGTGTTCCCCACTAGTTATAACATCAACCAATGGCCCATTTTGACTAAGGTGACTATGTCTTATTCTTAAATATACATAGTACGGCAATTTGCATTTTCACCTTCACCATATGGCACCTACTAGCTTTAGGTGCAACCTCACTCCAGTATCATTTTCCTTTTAGGAACCATTCGAGATTCGTTGACTGTACTTCATTAACGCAGGGCTACTACTCTATTTTAATCACTCCCGAGTGGATAGAGGAGTTCCACTATTCTCCACTCCTAGCATTTGGGGTTGTAACAAAACTTTAAACGACTCTTTTCTTTTAAAAACAATTTCACAAACCCAATGCATGAGACAGGGACTATGATACCTTGCACCTTTCATAAAATGAGTACTCATGTATGTCAAGACTTAATGCAAAGCATACATCATGTAATCATATCCAATCATATATATTCCGCTTTACGGCTTGAAAATATTAGAACATGCGACCATGTTCTTATTCAATTATACAAAGACATTTAACCAACAAACAAGGAACAAAGCAATTATTCTTCCACATATACTATGCATGTCCGAAACATCCAAACCTTAATATGCATGGATGTTCATAAATTTTATACACTTAGAGCTTTAAACATACCTTGATAATGCATCACACATAGGCATGGTTGAAACATATTAAAAATTAAAATGCACAAATATTCAATCTTTTCATGAACTTGGAATCTTCTAGTGCATTCAGTTAAATATCACTAATAAACATACACATGGCCGAATCATGCATGTAAATATACATGTGAATAAGCAATCATTTCATGAACTTAAAACTTCTGATAGGTTTGGTTAGGCATCAAATATAAACAAGTACATCAAAGCATGTGAATCTGATTACTAGATGTAGCATCACAATTCATTTTCATGGTATAAATCAAATAACAACAAACAAATCAAATAACATAGTAACTAATACTAAAAGATCTGAATATACAGCATGATAGAATATCATCAAATCAAACACAACCAAATAAGTTTACATATCATATACTTGTAATATTTGAGAGTAAGTTAAAGGTCTACTTACAATAGTCCAATATCCAACAATAAGCAAGCTGAACAATGTAGTTTAAGATTCTTGAGAATCGATCTTTTAGAAAACCTAATTTGTGTGTGTGAGTGAGTGTTGTGTTCTTGGCTTTTCTTCTAGACAAGAAAATCTCTAACATTCAATACCCTTCCATAGGTCTGAAACTTCTATAAAATAAAAACCCTAGTTTCAAATGAGTGTTTAGGCCGTGCCCTTTCTTCCTCTCAAGGACAATCATTGTCATAAGCTTTAGGCAAAAGAGGTTTGGATTTTCATTCTTTAGAGAAGAAAACCCTAAGTACCCGAGTGTGTGTGTGTTGCTCATGTGGAAATACTTCACTGAATCAGAGAGGCTTTCTCTTCTCTTGTCATATGTGTGTTTTGAATATGTTAATGAAAAACTCAAGGAAATATGAAACTTTCTCCTTTGGTCGTGTGTGAGATGTAAGGAAAGAAAGTGTTTGATTTCCTCACCTTGCGTGGCTTTCCATGTAGGTGATGTCTCTAACTTGGCAAGCACTTAGGATGATGTTTGAGTGGATGGAGGGTGGCATAAATGGTGTTTGGATGGAGAGAAAATGGTAGAGAGTAGAGAGAAAGTGAGAAGGCTGAATGTCTCAAAGATTTTCTTCAAATGACCAAAAGAACTTCAAGGTTTTCAGCTCCTCCCTTTTTATAGGCACGAGAGTCCTTCTTGAAAGGCTGAACTTTTGTGCACGGATGCCAAGTGGCATCAAAACCATGTGCCTCTTCCCCTTCATCATCATTGCATTGTGTAGGGAACCAAAAGCAAGCTTTTGGACAAGTGGCGTGGCTCCTCAAAACTAAAGCCCTTCCTTCCCTTTTCACCCTTCCTCTTGTGTGTTGATTCAATGTACCTAGTGGCAAAAGAGTCTTCCCTCCAACCAAGATCCTCCTCAACCTTGTGCATGTGTGCCAAGTAGCGTGTGTGTGTGGGGTGTTGGTGGTCCAAAAGTCCTATTTCCCAAGGAGATCCTTCATCTTCCAAGGTCTTGGAAATGGTGGGTAGCAAAGCACGGGTCCCTATTGGTGTCCACCTCACTTGTGCTTCTTGCCCCTTCCCAATGCCATCTCCTTCCCTTTTCACTTTGTATGCATGACAAGTGGCAAGGCTTTCTTATAAACCAAATCCCTCTAGGGGTTTCATGCCCTTCTTGTCCTTTGGTTTACCCTAGGTGCCACTTCCCCATGTACTAATCATTCCCCTTTCCAAGAAGTTTCATCTGCTAGTGACATGTGTCAAAAGCAAATCCTCTTGCATGCATGACACATGGCAAGAAGTAGGTGAAATTCTAGGTTAGGCATGTGGGACGCCAAACCCTAAATTTTCTCTCCTCCGTTCCCTCAGTTAATGCCCTGATTCATCAAGTTTTAGTGTGGGTCTCAATAGATAACATGTGGCATCAAAAAAATGAGTTGGGCGTGTGATCTAATTCCCTAGGGTTTCAAAATCCTAATTCTTCTATAGAGGCCAAAACTTGCTTGGGCTTGTGGGCCACTCTTATGGCTGTAGGTGCCTTGTGCATCTGACCTAAGTTTCAAATTGGCTTATACCGATTGGCTTGTGGGCCACTCTTATGGCTGTAACTTGCTTGGGCTTGTGGGCCACTCTTAAGTCCTGGTCATCACATCCTTGACAGGAAATACAAATTTCATCAATACCTCTAGTACTGGCTGTTGTAGAGTCCTCATATGATGTTGGGTGTGGTACATCATTTTCCTCTTCCGTCATCAAATCTTGCGATAGGTAAAATATTGCATCCAAATCGTAGTCTTAGTACATGTTCACTCGCATCTCATTTATCTTATGCTCGATCTCAAGTTTAGTATCCCTCCCTCATGATAATGAATACGATTAGTAGACATATCCAAAGTCTCAAAAGGCACATACTTATTCATGTGAGCTTCTGTAGTGCGACAAGATTCTGCCTCATGGTTGAGTCTGACCAAACATAATCTTTCTACGTCTTTCCACATCAATGGGTCATGTGGGGACTGTCGCCCTTCATGCGGTAATGCTCGTATTAGAAAAATATTGCCTTGAAAATCAATGTCCATCACGTGAGTGTGATGATGCTCAAACCTTTCCATCTGCTACCTGTGAGCAGCCACCAGTCAATCCTTTCTCTCTTGCCGCCTCCTACGACTGCATTCTTGTCTCTCTCTAATTTGCGCCACTGAGGGCACAAACATACGTGGGGGTTTTTATATTACGTGCCATGCTTTGTTCAAGGGTATAGTTGGTGTGTATATTGTCATTAACAAATCCATCGAAAAAAATAGAAATTTTCATAAAACAACCCGTGCAAGTAATCACACAAATTTTTAAAAAAACTCCATTCTAAGATACAAACAGATTAGGGTACTTAGTCCTCATCAAATCCTCTCTTTCCCATGTTGCTTCCTGAAAGGCTGGATTTTTCCAAAGCACTTCCACCAAATATATCTTTCGATTCCTCAGCTCTTGCTCCTTGCTATCCACAATCTGCATTGGCCATTCTTCATAAGATAAGTTAGGTTGAAGTTGAATACTATTGGGCTCCATTATTACAGGTTGTCTTTCTCCAAAACTCTTCTTTAAAGATGATACGTGTAATACATTATGAACTCCTTGTATTTCGGTTGGTATATTTAATCGGTATGATACTATACCAACTCTTTCCACTACCTCATACAACCTACATATCGGAGACTCAATTCCTTTCTTGCCAAACCGTACGACTACCTTCATTGGTGAGACTTTAACATACACCCAATCTCCTATGACAAATTCTAGACTTCTTTATCACTTATTGGCATAACTCTTGTGACAACTTTGGGCTGCTTTCATTCTTTATCGGATTAGCGCTACTTGTTTTTGCACATCCTACAAGTACTCCGGTCCTAAAAAGCTCCTTTATTCGAATTCATCCCAATACAAAGGGGACACTTCCTTCTGTACAATGCCTCGTAAGGCACCATCTATATCATGGCTTGGAAGCTATTGTTGTAAGAAAATTCTATCAAAGGCAAATGGCTTTCCCAATCGCCACTTAGTTCCACCGCACAAGCACTTAACATATCCTCCAATGTTTGAATAGTACACTTTGTCTGTCTGTCTGTCTATGGATGATATGCACTACTAAACCTCATATTCATGCCAAACATCTTTTACAAGCTTTGCCAGAAATTGGAAGTAAACTGCATATCTCTGTTTGACACTATGGATTTAGGTACCCCGAGTAGTCAAATTATCTCCTTAACATAAATTCGAGAAAGCTTGTCCATAGAATCTGTATTAGCAATGGGCAGAAAATGTGCACTCTTTGTCAATCAGTTGATTATGACCCAAATTAAATTTTATTATGAAGATGTTCTTGGCAAACCTTTCACCAAGTCCATATACACATCTTCCCACTTCCATTTTAGGATTGGCAGTGGTTGCAATTCTCTAACTGGTCTTTGATGTTCAACCTTCACCAATTGGCAAATTGAGCATTTTGTAACAAACTCCGCCACATCTCTTTTTATTCCATCCCACCAAAACTGACCTTTCAAATCTCGATACATCTTGGTGCTACCAAGATAAGAAGTATAAGGTGTACAATGGGCTTCCTTCAAAATTTTCTCCTTTAATTCTGGAACATTAGGAATCACTTTCCTCTTTTTGTAACACAACATTCGTCCTTTTCCAATCAAAAAGTGATGTGGCCCTTCAGATCTTAGAATTCTTTGTTGAAGCTTCTCCAACTTATCATCCTTGCTTTGTCCTTCTATAATTTCTTCCTCAGTTAATGGTACAATCTCCTATACCACTATTAAAATAGCATCTCTTAGCAGGTTACCAATCAACAATTCCTGCTCTCCTGCCAAAAAGTGATGGCATGTCGGCCTGAGTCTTCAGACTAAGGGCATCTACTACCATATTAGCTTTTTCAGGGTGATGCTTAGTTTCACACTGATAGTTTCTAATCATCTTGACCCTTCTTCTTAGTCTCATGTTTAAGTTATTCTGACAAAACAAGTACTTGAGACTTTTATGATCGGTGTAAACCTCTCACTTTTCTCCATAAAGACAATGTCTCAAGATCTTTAGTGCAAAGACTACTGCAGCTTACTCCAAGTCACGAGTAGGATAATTCTGCTCGTGACCTTGAGTTGTCACGAAGCATAAGTGACAACTCATTCTTCTTGCATTAACATGCATCCTAAACCCATCTTAGAGGCATCACTATAGACCACATACGACTTATGAAGCTCGGGTAAAGCCAATACAGGTGCCGTGGTTAACCTCCTTTTGAGTTCTTGGAAACTCCCTTCACATTCCTCACTCCAAACGTGCTTGGCATTCTTTTTTGTTAATGCCATTAATGGATCAGAAAATTTAGAAAATCCTTCAATGAACCTTCGCTAGTATCCTGCCAAACCAAGGAAACTAAGTATCTCGCGGGTAGTGGTCGGCCTCTGCCATTCCATTACCGCTTCTATCTCAGCAAGTTCTATAGCCACTCCTTCACTAGAAATTACATGTCCCAAAAATTTCACTTCTCAAAGCCAAAACTAACACTTGCTAAGTTTGTTGTAAAGCTAATGCTCTTGCAAGGTCCTCAATACTATCCTCAAATGCTCCCTATGTTCTTCGTCACTTCGAGAGTATATCAGTATGTCGTGTATGAACACTACCATAAAACTATCCAATTATGGCCTAAAGATTCAATTCATCAAAACCATGAATGCTTCCAAGGCATTCATCTGTCCGAAAGACATTACTAGGAATTCAAAGTGTCCATAACAAGTCTGGAAGGCTGTCTTAGGTACATCTTGGTCTGTGATCTTCAATTGATGATACCTTGATCATAGATCTATCTTAGAAAATATTGACGCTCCTTGTAACTAATTGATAAAGTGCTAAAACTGCATAATTAAGTTGTTAAAGTGATTAAATTATTTAACTAAAAAATGAATTGAACACTTAATTATGCAGTAAATTATAAACTGGAGTCAATTGTTAAATCATGATATTTTACCCTTAAAAAGTTTGTAATGAAGCTAGCACACTCACATAGTTAAGGCACTCATATTTAAACTAAAACTGGAAATTTCTTTCTTTTTCGTTAGAGTGAAGCAAGTTAGCACACATGCAGGGAATTTGAAACTCACGGATGGAAAAGAAAAGGCACCGAACACATGCATCAAACCGACCACGGCAGCAGCTCACACATGCATCAGAAAGTTGAAAACACACATGCAGGAAACAGCAACCACGGCACCTCAATGCAGAAAGTTGAAAACACACAAGCAGGAAACAGCAACCATGGCAACTCACACATGCAGAAAAAGCTCACACATGCATCAAACGTGGAACTCACGGATGGAAAAGGAAAGAAACACATGCAGAAAGTAGAACAGCCACTCACACAAAGATGAGCATCACGCACGGAGTGAGTGGAAAGCAGAAAAAACATAGTGGACGGCAGCAACTCACACATGCAGAAAATAAAATGCAAAGCAACTCACGGAAGCAGGACACTTGCAGAAAAGGGAAGATGCAGTAGACAAATACATGCAGAAAATGAAAGCAGAAAACTGCAGCAGCACATGCAGAAAACACATGCAGAAAAGCAAGGAAAAGCAGCACACTTGCAGCACTCAAACATGGAACCCACGGCAAACTCAACACTTGCAGAAAGCTACTCACGCACATGCAGAAAGTTAACACTCAAACCAGCAGGAAAACATATTGAAACCCACGGAAGCACATGCATGAACTCACAACATCACTCGGGCAGAGAAGAAGCACATGCAGTTCATGGATGGAGTTTGTTTTTTTTTTTTTTCATTTATAAAAGGAAGACAGAGCTGGACGGGAGAGAAATCCCTCTTCGGACGTTGCAAGAACTAGCTGTTTTTTTTGGTTTTCAGTTTTTCTATTTTTTTCGTTCGATAGTTCCAGACCAAAGAGGCAGACGGGGGTGGTTCAGTTTTTTCTTTCATGCTTTCTTTTACGTTGGCTTTTCGGAAGAGTTTGTTTTTTTTTTTCTCGTTTACAGACCGGAGGAAGTAGGCAGCACTTCATTTTATTTTATTTTTCTGCAATTTCATTTCTAAAGATTTTCGTTTAGATGGGTGCAGCAGAGAAGAGAGCAGAGTTTTTTCTTTTTTCGTTCAGATGCAGAACAAGGGCGAAAGCTCTCATCTCTCGGTTTGGATTTATTTTTTTTTTTGCTTCTTTTAGTTTCGATTTAGTCGGTCGGCTGGAGTTTTACTTTTCTTTCATTCTCTTATGTTTCTTTAGAGTATAATAGGAGTTCGGCGTCTTGTTTTTTTTTTGGTTCAACGTTTTTTTGTTCTCTTTTATTTCGGTTGTATTTCAGCTGGTTTTTTTTTTCTGCTTTATGTTTGACGTTTACATTCCAGACGTTGGGGTTGAGCCGGCGTGGAGTTCTTGGGTTTATTTGTTTTATTTATTTATTTTACAGATTTTATCATGACTCCACTTAGATTTATTTTTGTTACTAAAAATATCATGTGTAACTAATTTCTAAAGCTTGGGTTGTGGAATGAGATTTAATTTATTTTAGATTCTAGTTTGATGCAATATTTTGTTGTGTAATGTTGATTTCACTAAATTACTAGTCGGATTCAAATGGAAAATAGATTGCGGCTCTTGCTCTTGTTTTGTTGTTGACGTAAGGCACAACAAAAGCTTGAATTTATCAAGGCTTCTTTCGATTGATTATAAATATAAATTTGGCTAGTAAATTAGAAAATTTTTTGAGAAAATATTGCAAAAACTTGAGCTTAATTTTTATCTTCTGAATATCAATACCTTGACTGGATTGTTAATCGAGAAATTATCTAGAATCCAAAATAAAAAGAATCTCAAACCCAACCCAAGTGTTTGTTTTATTGTTTCTTGCAAGTTTAATTCATTTGCTACACACTTTCTCTAAGTCTCTTAGTTTTAGTAATTTTAGAAACATAGATCCACATCCATTTTCATCTTTCATAATCGATACATCTTTTACACAAAGAAAATCTCACAAACGCTTTGATAACCCATTGTCCCTGTGAATTCGATCTTCGGACTTACCCTTGTATTACTTTGACAGCTTCTACGCTTGGAAGACAACATTATAAGCTGAGTCAAGTTTTTGGCGCCATTGCCGGGGACAACTGGTGTTTATCAGAGTATTTTTTTTTCTTTCTTTCTGAGAGGATGTTTATGGAGCTGTGAACCTCTTCACAGCCTGGGTGATATCTTTACCTCTCATTTTACCGGTTTACTGTTATCTTATTTTGTGTTGAAGTTGCATGTATGGTTGGGCTAGAGATAGCACACATAGACTTGCTAGGACTGAATCATCGACCTCATCATCGAGTGCATCATCTGTTTCTCTTAAATCATCAGTTGACACTCATAGTAACATGGCTGAAGAAGAAGGACGCAATGATGGGGAAATGGCAAATCCCAACAGGACACTTAGAGAATATTTGCATCCTATTAGGACCACCACTCCATCATGCATCATTACACCTTTGAATGCTCATACTTTCAATTTTAAACCTGGAATGATACCATTATTACCTCATTTTCATGGGATGGATTCTGAATATAACATAACATAACATGACCTTGATCTGAAACTTAGTCTTATTTGATGGGGTCACCATGATTTTGCTTATTCTAAACTTCTTGACATGAATTTGGAATCTTGTTCAATAGACTTAATTAATAACGTCACCATATGGGTGCTACACGGGTCCCCTTGAGCCGTGTGTCCCAGCCGATTACCGCATCACATCACAGGTATCTACACCAACTGTGAGTGCATTAATACGTACTCCACAGTTGTTGTGGCCCCACGTATTCTACGTGTCACAATTGCTGTGTTTCACGTAGTGTATGCTCCATAGTTGTTGTGGCCCCATGAATTGTTTGTGCCACACTTGCTGTGAATACATGTAAAATAAAATATGGCTTCATCGGAGTTAGTGCCTGGTGTGCTCTGGTGACCAGCTAGTTAGGCCCCATTCGCAACCTGTTGACTGTACTTTGTCAACCCAAAGAATTTTACACCTATTTAGACACTCCAGCGTGAACAAAGGAGTTCCACTACGATATTACCCCATCCTAGCACTTAGGGTCGTGATTGACATGAATAACTTAACATGAACGTGATCTGAAACTTGACTTAACATAAACTTGATCTGACTTCTTTACTTAACATGACATACTTGCAATGGTGAATATTACATGATATGATATACATGTAACATATGGCATACTTAACATGGTATACTTATAACATATGGCAGTTTGTGACAGAATAGATTGTGTAACAGATAAATATTTGTGACAGAATAAATCATGCATAACAGATAAACATGTAATGACGTGGCATGAAATGTCATATATGATAACATACATACATAAATTGTAGTTCCCTTACCCATCATACATACACAGTAAACTGATAGTAAGTTAGAAGCTAACTTACTTCGATCGTCTCGTTCTACGAGAATAAAGAGTGAAACACAAGGAACTGTAAAAGGGTATTCTAAAAGTTAAAAATTTAATTATTAACAATTATAAACATGAAAAAGCTAACTTAGAGTAAAATTACCATTTTACCCTCTAGTGAGAAAATGACCATTTTACCCCTAACTTAAGGATTTCACATCTTAATTCCAAAAATTTCCAAAATTTACATTTCTCATGTAAATTTTGTCATAAACTCAAATATCAACTTAGAAAAATTTAAAACAAATCAAAACTATGGAAAATACACTATGGCCGAAACATCCATAGACTATTTCTCTTGATTTTTGTTACAATTCCTTCCAACTTCAAAACTCATGCTTAACCCAAAAATTTGCAACAAGGATCTTTCTATCCTAAGCTTAAAACCATACTTAAAAGATCCATTTAGAAAAATCTAATAATCAACACCAAACTTTTTATAAAAAGATCAAAACACTTGAATCACAAGCTTGGACCCTAAATCAAAACTTCTCCAAGAATTCCAAAAAAAATCAAATCTTACTTCTAACATATTCATAACATCATCCTAAGATCAACCATACTTTAAATCATCAAAATAAAGTCACCAAAGTCACAAAATAAAACTTGGAGTTTTTGGTTTTACACTTAGTCCAAAAACAGAAACTTTTTCCTCAACTAGCTTTGATAAATCTCTTGATCAATAGCTTAAGAAGGTGAGATCTAGGAAATAAAGAATCACATGGTTTTAAAAATGTTTCTTAAAGAATATCCAACCATCAAACTTAAAATCATATGACTAAAAATCAATAAAACATGGATCTAATGCAAAAACATCAAATCTTAGACCTAACCGAAATCCTCTTGCATAGAAAAATCATATCTTTGAAACTAATACTAAATATCTTCAAAATAACATCCTAACATGAAAAATAAGAGACTTAGGATCATCAGATAAAAATATCAAAGCCTTTAGAGTAAGATCAAATCTTGAAATATTCAAACTTTCTCCAAACAAAAACTGTTTTTCCACTTCCAGTTTTAAAGTTTCTAGATCTAAGAAACTCTATCATCAAAACCTTTATTCATGCAACAAAACCTCAATGGAAACTCATAAACATATGCTAAAAACACTCCATAAAATTTTTGGACCAAGATATGTCCATTAGCTTGGTCAAGAACCCAAAACATAACATACTCTGTAGTTTCACGCCCAGAATGACCTTTCTATGTTTAAAAATACTTTTGACCAACCAAATGACCATGAAATTATATGAATAATATATATACAGAAACTAGACTCAAATAAGAACAACCTTTATTAGGGAGTAATGGTGTGAAAATACCTAAAAAGGGTAAAAAATCTCAAGGTAAAAAGACCCAGAAATCTGCCCGAGAGAGCCCTTTTGGGTTTCTCTCTAAGAACGGGGTGAAGAAGTAATAAAAGGGAAGGAAGTGTATCTTGCACAACTAAATAATTCTATAGGGGGAAGATATGGACTTGAATGACCCTTGATTGGAGGTGGCTATGTGACATAAAGTGGAGAATAGTGAGGGTAAAGGACTGCCTGCAAAATCTGTGAGGTGTGAAGGGTGATGAGGTGGATTTCTCCATCACCTAAAGGCACTATTGGGTGCAGCCAAGGGCAGTGGATGGTCTACCACGTAGGGGAGGAAACTTCTTTAAGAAGTTTTGCCAAGGTAGCCAAATTCGTGGGCCTTGGTGGGCCTCAACCAAGTGGGCTTCAATTGGGGGTTTAAAGGAGGTTTGCTGAGATGCTATCAAGACCAAATCCAATTCTTCTTGGCCCAATCAAATTTTCAAGGTTCAAAAGATTGGATAATGATGTCATAACAATGATTTGAGAAATTAATAGAATGTGGAAGTCATTTAATCAAGTGATTAAACACAATGCTAGAAATTGGATCAAAAAGGGTATGAAGGCCAATTTAGGGTTTGGGGAAACCATTTAGGGTTTCAGTTTCAATCAAAATTTTGGATTTTCAATTGGATTCCAACCATTTAAGATTTTGCTAGGGTTGAAACCCTCTTTAATTTGGCTCAATTTGGTTGATCAAATGAAAAAAGTTTTGCTTAGACAGCATGATCTCACACTTTGATTTCCTTCACAAATCCATCTAATGGTTCATCTTTGTGCCAAGTGTCTAATACTATTCACTATGTGTGGCTAGGATCTTGCCAAGTGCCCAAGTAAAACTTCTCTAACCTAATTTGAACATTCCACATTGTGATTTTGAAAGCACTGCACTTAGTACGCTTATCGAGGTTACTATTTACTCCACAAAAATGAGTAATAAACTTAGTACTGAAAAATCATAAATATTCACATTAACCTACAGTGAAAACTGTTTACCATAACTCAACCTCGAAATGCTCCTAAAAATAAATTCACAATTTCAAATAGTCGTTTCGTCCAAAATTATGAAAATTGGATATTGCGCCTTAAAATACTAAATATTCAACTGAGTCTAGTGGCGTAGATCATAATGTATTCTGACAATTTTAACTACCTAAAACAATTAAAATCACATTTCTGGCACCATAGCGAGTGATAACATAGACTATATTGACAGGCTAAAACTTTTGCGATTAGTCAATTCGTGAAAACTTATGGAGTTTTCACGACGTTCCTAAAGTCTATAGAAATTCCACCATTGAATTTCTAGCGGGCTGTTACAAGCTTGCTACATCTTTATTTTATCTTCTTTTTCTTTTTGTAGTTCTTTTTTTGCTGTGTTTTTTGCTACCTTGCATGCATAGATATAGATACACCTTGGGTCAGTTTTCTTGTAAACCAGTGTTAGAGTAAGAGTCAGAGTCTAATTTGTGACGCCCCCAACTCCCACGTACGGCCACATGGAAATCGAGGCGTCAGGATGATGACAACATGGGTCACCACCCTATCGATGAGTGCCAAGTGTATGCAAGCGACAAAAGTGCACGAAGAAACACGCAGCGGATAGCAAAGACATAAAACTAAGTACCAGAATTTTTCATAACTTAATACAAAGCTGTTCAAATCATACATAATAAAATATTATAAATACAAATATTGTTTCAAAGCCAACTACAAAGCATAGACTCCAACTCAAAACTCCGGTGGAACCGCATCCTCAGGCTCAGCCTCCTCCTCCTCGATCTCTGCACCAAAATCTACGGTACCAAAAATGGTGCCGCAGGTAAGTAAAACCCAAACACCACTAGATAAAAACATATTAAAACTCAAACAATATGCATGAGAGAATGCCAATGCACATGTCCTCAAAACCATATTTTTCCACACACGCCAAAAGTCCCATTTGGCCCAAAAACATAACCTTTCCAAATATCACGCCAAAAGTCCATTTGGCCCATATCCAACTCAATCCATAAACCAATTTAAATCGTATGCACCATGACCTCCCCTAGGGGTCATCAGCACACCCTGGCTCCCATGCCACACCGCGGGTATCCACCACGCGTATGACACATAAACGCGCAATGCCCAGTTCCGCACCCCGCGCATTCGTAGCCAAGCATCCTCTAGACGAGCGATGTCTAGTTCCACGCCCCGCGCGTTCGTAGCCAAACATCCTCTAGCCCTCGCCAGCGAAGGGCCACGGAGTCAGTGCATAGAGCGATGCCTAGTTTCGCGCCCGGCGCGTTCGTAGCCAAGCATCCTCTAGCCCCCCGTTGTCGCTCAGTTCCGCGCCCGGCGCGTTCGTAGCCAAGCCTCGACTCAGGGGATGTCACTCAGTATATTACGCTCCCGAGTGACTAGAGGAGCTCCACCGAGATAATACCCCATCCCGGCTTGGGGTCGTGGTACACACGCACCCGAAAGTCCATTTACGCCAATAAAACATGATTTTCTCAATTTAAATAAAATGCACGTGCATGCACCATGTAAATGCAATCTCAATGCACAACACAACCAACCAACGAGAGCGCCTACAACCTCTATCCGATATCCCACACTTCAAGCTCATTACCTATATTTTGAATAACATCAAATCTTGCAATAACTAACTCACTAGAAACTACCATTAACTTCACCTAGACCTAATCGAAACGCTCATGATAACTCACTCACCTACTTGTACTCTCAAAAACTCTAGTTTTAGTACAACTAATTCCTTCAATAACACTTCAGAAATAAAACTCAAAACAGGCCATACTGTTTAAATCTTCAATCCATCAAAAACTATTAAACAACACTCATAGATCCTACTGCTTTATTACTTCATACACCACACATGGTGACCTAATGATCTCTTTTCAAGTTAAATAACCATATCCCTAATTCTCCCAACTGGATACTTGATCTCCAAAGAAAAGTATAGCCTCACCAATTTAAATTCTTATGACTTCAAGTCGCAATTAATTCTCAAGATAAACACAACAGTCGATTCAAACCACCATCCCAATGGGTAACCCGCTTCGACTGCACATTCCGTTCAACTTACCGAACAACTCAAAGCCAAAAATCTCTTGAATTTAATATTACCACACAGGTTCCTCTTCAACTCCTACCAAGCCAAAAAAAATAGATGAGACTAGGACCAGCACTCTCCGATATCCATACATATGTACCATTACTACTCATCGATCCCATGCACTCTTCGCCAACACCAAAAATCATTCAAACGTACAAGTGATCCATTATCACATTTCCATCATCTGGACTTATATTCTCAACTCAGCAACCAGTCATTGCTTAAAGTTTGGTACCGAGAATGACCTTAAACCTGCTAAGAATCCATTCCCAAAAGTCTACGGATCATATAGCCTCAAATTCAATCGTATTCAATACCAACACAAAATCTACTATTTCCAACACCCTGATGGACCTATATCTTTCGAATCGATAAAAATCATTTCCTAAAATCTGCTACTACAACCTCGAGTTACCACTAACTATTTTTTAAACTAGCTCGATATCTTCAATCCTCAAAGAAATCTACTCTAGAAAAATTTTCATATCAAATAAGAATCATCTTCCGGAACTTCTAAGATCAATGAACTTAAATCCCATAATAGAAAAATCGACTCCCAAATCTTTCAAATTCTAAAACATTAATAGATAATAAATCATTTTCTGAAATTCTCAAGATTGGTGCCTTTAATCCAAAACATGCACCTTAAAAGCTTGTAAAATCTAAGGCCCTGATTGCCACCTAATTACTCATCCGAATCACGAAATCTAAAACTTGAAATTTAATTATTCCCCCCCAAAGCTTGTCGAACCTAACACCTTAATTACCATAAACTTATATTCCTAAAATCTATAAGGCCCCAACTTTAAAACTTTGTTAAAACTTCATAAAATCCATCCTTGAAATTTGTTGAACTTATAACCTACTACGTTATAGACCATTTCATAAACTCCACGGAACCAAAGAACTCAATTATTCTACTTCCCTAAAAGATCACCCGGATCATGCCATGACTCTAGCATTTTGAGTCTCCGTAACCTCGCCTCCAACGGTACCAAGAGTCACTGCGTACATTCAAGCCCGAGCTAATTGCCTGTGGTTAGTTCTACCACTGCGACAAGCTCCACGGCTTTCTTGAACTCGACTAGGGCACTCATGAGCAAAATGCCCCGTCTGACCGCATTCAAAACATTGGTTACTACCCAAACGACACTCGCCTCCGTGAGCTCTATTACATCTTCCACTAACTGGCACTCGTCCTCCCATATGCACTCCCGAGGCTGCTTGTGGTCGAGTCCCAGTCCACTGAACAAACTTTTCAGGCGAACCCGAGCTACTTCCTTCATCACTAAAACTCTGCCTCTTTTGTCCTGGAGGGGAGCCCATATTCAAATTAACCTCTCGCTCTGCAAGAGTGGCTAAGTCAACCAATTCCTGAAAAGTTGTAATCTGGTGGCAAACTACCATTTTACATATATCTCAAACCTTAAATAAAATTCCCTTAAACACATCCTTAAAGTTCGCTGAACCTACCTCTCATATCCTATAACCTCGTTACATAAATTCTACAAAACCTTGACCTTAATCATCTTAAGCGACTTAAAGCTAATTCATCTCCTCATTGCTACTTGAGTTCCCACCTTACAAAGATTGCTTAAACCATGACATTCCCTTCAAACCTCAACATCATGCAAGCAAACCACATCGCTAAAAATTCAAACCTACTACACTAAACGTTCATGCCTAATAATAGTATCCTCGATTATACCGCCTTCATGCCACAACACAACCCTTGACCCCATTTAAGAAAAACGAATAAAACCAACAACATAAAACCAAAACCAAAACCGAAACCACATAACAAGAAAACAAAAAGAAACTAGCATGAAATAACATAACTAAATAAATAAACACAAGCAAACAAGCTCAAACAAATTCAAAACAATTAAACACGTCAAAAAGCAACTTTACTTAAAATAAATTTTAAAACACAACTTTAAAAAACATTCTGGTACTACCTACGGGACATGTGGTTTTACCCAGAGCCGAACTGCTCTGATACCACCTGTGACGCCCCCAACTCCCACGTACGGCCACGTGGAAATTGAGGCGTCGGGATGATGACAACATGGGTCACCACCCTATCGATGAGTGCCAAGTGTGTGCAAGCGACAAAAGTGCACAAAGAAACACGCAGCGGATAGCAAAGACATAAAACTAAGTACCAGAATTTTTCATAACTTAATACAAAGCTGTTCAAATCATACATAATAAAAAATATTACAAATACAAATATTGTTTCAAAGCCAACTCCAAAGCATAGACTCCAACTCAAAACTCCGGCGGAGCCTCATCCTCGGGCTCAGCCTCCTCCTCCTCGATCTCTGCACCAAAATCTACGGTATCAAAAATGGTGCCGCAGGTAAGTAAAACCCAAACACCACTAGATAAAAACATATTAAAACTCAAACAATAAGCATGAGAGAATGCCAATGCACATGTCCCAAAAACCATATTTTTCCACACACGCCAAAAGTCCCATTTGGCCCAAAAACATAACTTTTTCAAATATCACGCCAAAAGTCCATTTGGCCCATATCCAACTCAATCCATAAACCAATTTAAATCGTATGCACCATGACCTCCCCTAGGGGTCATCAGCACACCCTGGCTCCCGTGCCACACCGCGGGTATCCACCACGCGTATGACACATAAACGAGCGATGCCCAGTTCCGCACCCCATGCGTTCGTAGCCAAGCATCCTCTAAACGAGCGATGTCCAGTTCCACGCCCCGCGCGTTCATAGCCAAACATCCTCTAGCCCTTGCCAGCGAAGGGCCACGGAGTCAGTGCATAGAGCGATGCCTAGTTTCGCGCGAGCGTGCGTTCGTAGCCAAGCATCCTCTAGCCCCTGCTCCCGTTGTCGCTCAATTCCGCGCCCAGCGCGTTCGTAGCCAAGCCTCGACTCAGGGGACGTCACTCAGTATATTAATGTCCCGAGTGACTAGAGGAGCTCCACCGAGATAATATCCCATCCCGGCTTGGGGTCATGGTACACACGCACCAGAAAGTCCATTTACGCCAATAAAACATGATTTTCTCAATTTAAATAAAATGCACGTGCATGCACCATGTAAATGCAATCTCAATGCACAACACAACCAACCAACCATAAATCAACAAACCCAGCAACTCCGTCCTCCATCCGTCTGACCCCTGAACTCCTCGGACTCAGTCCGGAATCAACAAACCAACCGGATAATTTATTGTAAGAGAAAAATATATTTAAATCTAAAAGTAAGGTTTGAAAAATACTTACAATACTATACGGTATTTTTCGAAAGCTCGCGGCGTTGCAAACGGAGGAAGAAAAGCAACGTAACAGTGTATTTTACACTGTGGTCGTGGGTAATAAATTACCCACTTTTGAACGGGACCAAACCAAGGCACGAAATTGATGGGGAATGGCCTTGAGATATTTATGAAGCTAAAGGAAGTGAGTTTCGGCCGTTGGTGGCGGTGGAAACGGCGGTCGAAGTGCAAAAAGGGCTGATCGGAGTTGAGCTCGTGCGAGCTGCTCTGGCAACGGATCGGGGCCGAAATTAGGTGGGTTAGGACGACAAGAGGTAGGGGAAGAAGCTGTGAAGAGATGGTGGCCGGAGGTGGTGCGACGGCGTCGGAAATGGTGAAAAACCGTGTGGCTTGGAGGAGCTCGTGGTGGCTAATGGTGGCTCGGATGGAGGTGAAACTTGGTGGGGATGTTCACCGGTGAGAGGGGAAGAAAACTGGGTGGGTGGTATAGGCCACGCCATCGGTGAGCTGCGGTTCTGGGTGGAGAAAGAATCTGGCGACAGGGGTGGAAAACAGGGCAGGTGCCGTGATTTCTAGGGGCTCGTGGCGGCTAACGGCTGGTCTGATGGCTCTGAAAATTGGTGGCGATGAACTCTGGTGGGAGGGGAAGAGAATGGTGGGGGTGGAGAAACGGGCAGTCAAAGGGGTGGCGACGGTAAGGAGAAATGGAGAGCAGCGCGCGCGGGAGAGAAAGAAAAACGGGAAGAAGAAGAAGAAAAAAAAAGAAAGGAAAGAAAAGAAGAAAAAGGGAAAGGAAAAGGGAAAGAGAAAAAGAGAAAAGAAATGAAATGAGGTCCAATCCTCACTCCGGAATCCAAAAACAGATCCGCCGAAAACGATTTTAAAAACCGTAAAACGACTAAAATAAATTAAACACCACATCAAATAAATCAAAAACCAATTAAAATACATTAATTTAAAATAAATAAACCAATACATTAACTAAATTAAAAACACTCCTTCAGTGAAAATACACGTAAAAGCGGGTCATCACATAATTTTTCTAATTATTTGTTTGATAATCCATCTAGTCTCAAAAAAAAGAGTGTGCACGAAGATCAACCTAGGACTCTACATAAGCACCTTCACCCTACACGGATAGCAACACCATCATGCATTATATTTCCACCAAATATTCCTCCAACAGATTTCAAGCCAGGTATAAGACAACTTCTCCCTACTTTTCATGGTTTAGAGAGTGAAATCCATATGTGCATATTAGAGAGTTTGAAAAGGTTGTAGCTACATTTCATGGTCAACTTGTCACTATTGATGTTGTTCGAGTTAAGTTTTTTCCTTTCTCACTAAAGGATAAGGTGAAGAGTTGGTTGTATTTATTGAGACCACGGTTGATTGGGTCATGGGCTAAGATGACCCAAATTTTTTTCGATAAATATTTTCCTCATCATAAGACTAATACTTTGAAAAGGAAAATCTCAACTTTTACACAAAAGGATAGTGAGACTTTGTATGAAGCATGGGAACGTTTTAAAGAGTTACTTAACTTGTTTCCCCATCATGGTTATGAAAGCGGGCATCTAGTTATCTATTTTTATAAAGGTCTCACTCTTAGAGAACGTCAATTTGTTGAAATGATGTGTAATTGTGAGTTTTTGTAGAAGGACCGGAATAAGGCAATAGAGTAATTGAATGAACTTGTAGAAAAAGCTCACAGTTGGATAGAACCAAATGCTTTTGACAGTACCAATCGAGCATGCTCCAATCAAACTCATTCTAGTGGAGGCATCTATCATCTCAAAGAATAAGATAACTTGAAGGCAAGGATGAAGGGCCTAACTAGAGAGTTAGAGGCATTGAAAATGAAGGAAACTATGGCAACTCACTTTATTCCCCAAGTTGATGCCTCTAAATTTTGTTTTATTTGTTAGGGAGCAAATCATCTTGCACAAGATTGCCTAACACTTGTTGAGATGAGAGTAATGTATGAGGAACATTGCAATTCTCTTGGCATGTATAAAAAACCCTTTTCACTCTACTCAGATACATTTAATTATGGTTGGAGAAATCACCCAAAATTTAGCTAGAAGTCTGAAAACCAGGCGCTTGCACAACTCCCTAGATCATATCCTGCACAATATCTTGCATCTTCTTCTTCTAGGAACTCCTTAGAAGATACTTTACATGCTTTTATTGAGGCACAGGGTAAAACTAATCAAAATTTTGAATCTTTGATTACGCAGGTTGTTGAAAAAAACAAGGAGATAAAGAGCCATGTATTCAAGATGATGAGCTACTTGAGTGTGAATGAACATGGCAAGTTCCCTTCTCAACCTCAATCCACACCCCAAGGTTAACATATAGCACAAGAAAATTTGAAAGAGGTTAATGCCATTTTGATGATAAGTGGTAAGTCCTTACACATCCCAACAACTGATAAGCTAGATGATGTTGAAGAGGAACAAAGTAATGATAGTACCGAGTTCCCCAAGAAAGCCGAGGTAATTAAGAGCTCAGTTAAGGTACCATTTCCTCAAGCTTTAAAATCTAGTATGCAAACTTTGGATTCTAGTAATGAAATCTTGGAGAACCTCAGATAGGAAAGATTGACCTTCCTCTTTTGCATGTTATTAAACAAGTTCCCACTTATGCAAAAATTCTTAAAGATTTGTGTACAGTTAAGAGGAAGCGCCATGTTAAGATGACAGTATTTCTGACAGAGCAAATTAGTGCCCTAATTGAGTAGTGAATTCCTCCTAAGTACAAGGATCCTGGTTGTCCAATGATTTCATGTAGTATTGAGAATCATGAGTTTGGGGAAGCCTTGCTAGATTTAGGAGCTAGTGTTATTTTGATACCTTATTCTATTTATTTGCAGCTTGGTTTGGGTGAAATTAAGCCTAGTTCTATTGTATTTTAGTTGGCTGATTGTTCAATTAAGAAACTGAGAGGGATAGTTGAGGATGTTTTGATCCAAATTAACAAGTTTTATTATCCTGTTGATTTCTTAATTTTGGACACTCAGTAAGTTGTTGAGTCCAACTCTACGGTTCCTCTCATATTAGGTAGACCTTTCCTTGCTACGGCTAATGCACTTATAAATTGTAGGAATGGGTTGATGAAACTATCTTTCGGAAACATGACCATGGAGGTCAACATTTTCCATATTGAGAAACATCCAATAGATGACAAGTGCCACCAAGCATACATGATTGACGCGCTCATAGACATGAGAGTTCACACAACTCATGATTTTGATCCCTTTAAATATTTCCTTGTTAATTCTGAGTTTTATACAATTAGTTATTCATATGATATTATTAATATTTTTGCTATTTTTGATCAAATTCAGGATTATGGAACACGGGCATGGTAACCAAAATTTGAGGAGTTGCTTAACAAAGGTGAAAAACAGATTCCTTCAACTATAGAAGCACCAAGAGTGAAATTGAAACTTTTGCCTAAGTCTAAAATCTATAAGGTTAAAATGAAAGCATTTCGTGATAGAAAATACTTTTAGGAAGACGTTTAAGCCTAATGACCGAATACACTTATATGATTCTAGACTTCATAAACACCTAGGAAAACTTCAGTCTAGGTGGACTAGTCCCTTTGTAGTGAAACATGCTTTTGAAAATGGGGCGGTAGAAATAAAGGATCCTAAGAATGGTCAGATCTTTAAAGTAAATGGTCAACACCTTAAAGTATTAATTGATAGGCAAGTTTTGGAAGTAGAAGACATTCCACTTGTGGATCTGGTCCATCAACCTTGACTACAGCACCCAGGTATGTTTTTCTTTATTTGTTTTGTTTGCTTTGTTTTATTTTTGTTTTCTCTTATTTTCTTTCTTTTCCCTTTTGCTTGCTGTTGTTTTCTTTATTTTTGTTTGCAAGAAAATTTCATTTCGTCATTTTAGGTTACCATCTTTGGTGCTTAGTGTGATGACCCGCTTTTACGTGTATTTTCACTGAATGAGTGTTTTTAGTTTAATTAATATATTGGTTTATTTATTTTAAATTAATGTATTTTAATTGGTTTTTATTTTATTTGATGTGGTGTTTAATTTATTTTAGTCGTTTTATGTTTTTAATATCGTTTTCGGCGGAATAGTTTTTGGATCCCGGAAGTGACGATTGGACCTCATTTCTTTTCTTTTTCCCTTTTCCTTTTTCTTTTTCTTCTTTTCCTTCCTTTTTCTTTCTTTTTCTTCTTCTTTTCCTCTCCGGCTCTCTCTCCATGTGCTCTCCCCTTCTCTTTTCTCCTTCCCGTCGCCCCTACTTCGGCCGGCCAGTGCACCGCCGTCCGGCGGCTGTGTTGTACACCACCCCCATCATTCTCTTCCCCTCCCACCAGAGATCATCCCCACTAATTTTTAGAGCCATCGGACCAGCCATTTTCCACCCCTGTCGCCGGTTGCTTTGGCAGCCCAGAACCGCCGCTCGCCGGCGGCGTTGTAACAGCCCGCTAAAATTTAGCCTTATCTCCTCACCCTTCTCTTTCTTTTTTTCGCACATATTAGACAGCACGGCGATCAGTTTTGGATTCTTTCCCGACAGCAATCACTATCTCTCTCGTCTCTACCCTCACCCGAAATCACGTGCATAATTTATCTTTTTCCGTAAATCACGTTACTTTGTTCTTCATTGACAAATGTAAAATCATGAACAGAATTATCCTAAGCGTTGTACCTCGATGGCGTATTCTGGATCTTATCCACCGGATTTCAAAGTATTAGATAAGCTTGTTTTTAAAGTAGCACAATTATAATAATTTAATGAGCTCTGAAAATATTATAATTGTGGATAATTACTTAGATTAAATATTTTAGTTGTTTTAAGATATTAAGAGGTTTAATTTTACGTTGAAAACTCTTATTTAAATTAAATGGTTTTATCCTCTTTGAGTGATTAAAGATACTTTATCATTTTAATAATGATGAAGAAATATTATTTTATAAACCTTAGTTTATAAAATAATAATCTATCTTAATTCCTCTCAGTGTTTCTTTAAGTGTTTTATGCACTTTGATTAATTAATGATACTTTATCATTTTATATAATGATGAAGAAAATATTATTTTTATAAACCTTAGTTTATAAAATAATATTCTATCTTAATTCCTCTCAGTGTTGTAATTAAGTATTTTATTAATTTAAATGATTTTATCCTCTTCGATTAATTAATGGTACTTTATCATTTTAAATAATGATGAGGAAATATTATTTTTATAAACTTTAGTTTATAAAATAATATTCTACCTTAATTCCTCGTAGTGTTTTATTTAAAGTGTTTTATTTAAAATAAAACACTTACGCGTTTTCAAATCAGTGTTTTAACTCATCGTTGGATTATTTGAGGATCCCGAAGCCTAGGATTGAAGTTAATTACCTAGGCCCCTACTATTTTCCCTTCACTTTTTCCTTTTCTCTTTTCTCTCTTCTCTTTCCTCTCCCTCTCCCTCATGGCCGACGTACACTTTGCTTGCCTTCCACCATAGCTGTTCGGTCCAAGCTTCCAGCCGGCGCCACCTCCGGCCACCATGCCTCACCTCCCTCACCGGCGTGTTCCTCCCTCACCAGCAAACACAACCTCACCGGTGGTGAGATAAACCGGCCACCCAATCTCTCTCCTTTCTCCTCCAAACAAATGGGTCTTTAAGGCTTTTTCACCATTTTGGACCACCATACACGGCCAAATCAGCCACCAAGCACCACCAATGGATTCACCTCATCAAGGGCTTCCTCCCCATGTCTTTCTTTTCCCCTAACTCTCACTTTTTCTCATATGGGTCTCTCAAATCACACATTCGGTTGCACCGCCGTGCATCACCGTACACGGCCACCCGTGGTGTTTCACCACCACCATCTTGTTCCTCTCATCCCCATGAACCTCTCCAAGAAATTTCATGGCCAACAGAACTTTGTAGAGCTCACACTCTCCCTCACTCTCCAAGGCCGAAAATGGCTTCAAATGGTCGATCCGCCGCCGTTAGCTGTCGTACGACCACCACCTCGCCACCACAGCTCCACCACATGTTCATCTACCTTTTCCTAGCTTGCCATGAAGTTCTATGTTATTTCGCTTCTTCACGCCTCCTCCCACCATTCGGTTTTACTGTTCATGGCGTGATGCCGCCGTGCTCCGCCACCTTTGACCACCACAAGGCGACCTTAAGCCTTCCAAGGCCACGCCTAGCTTTTCTCAAGCCCAAATTACCACTTTATGTGGTGGACAGCCACCGTACGCTGTGTTACCGCCACGTACGTTCCTCCGACGCATGTTCGTGACGAGCAGCGAGCGATGCACGGGTTATCCCGTCGATGGTATAACTTTCTATCTCTAGTTATTTACATTTAAAGTAGTTAGTTGGTTGGTTTGTGGACTGTGTAGTTGTATTTGTGGAGTTCGCTGCGTAGTTGTGAAGCGAAGTGTGGTTATGAAGTGTTGGGCTTGATTTTGTAGTTTTGTGGACTGTGCTGTGAAGTATGGGCGTGAGATGGATGCCGTAGTTGTGATACGGCATGTAGTGTGAAGAGAGTACGAGTGTAGCATATCCTCTGTAATGCAGTGACGCGCCGTGCGATGTGCACTATAGTGATGTGTGGTGTAGAAGGAAGGGAGTACACATGGAGTGTACTCCGTGTTGTATGGCGATGCATCGTGTGATATGCATCGTGATGATGAGTGTTGTAGCGAAGGAAGTACTTGTAGCGCATACTCCGTGTCGCGTAGCGATGCACCGTGAGGCGTGTATCGTAGCGATGTGTGTACTCTATACTAAGTCGTGAAACACCGGATGGCGTGTCACGAAGGGTTGGATGGCGTAACAGAGAAGTGTAGAGCGTATGGTGTAGTGTTGGGAAACTGTATGACAGTGTCCCGAAGCAGTGGTGTTTTGGCTTATAGTCCGGGGTGACGGGTGTCATCTTATGGTTGACTATGGCTAAGTGTATATGGATTGAAAAAGGAGTTGTTTGTTTGGTTGTTATTAATAATTTTAATGAACTTGTTTTAGTGCAAAGGCTTTCTGAAGTCAATTTATCTCTTCCGAGTATAGTGAAACCTCAAGTTGCCGTGGTGTTGCAAGTGCTCACAATATGACAATTGAGTTCAGAATTGAAAATCTTAAGGACTTGAGTTTTCCTCTTCCAGCTGTTGTGCAGTTCCTCGTGTTTCGCGCTCTATTCTCATAGAAAGCGACGATCGAGGTAAGTTAACCTCTAACTTACTATTAGTTTATTGTGTATGTGTGATGGGTAAGGGAACTACAATTTATGTATGTATGTTATCATATATGCCATGTCATGCAATGTCATTACATGTTTATCTGTTACGTATGATTTAATCTCTAATGAATAATTATCTGTTACACAGCAATTTGTGTTACGTATAATACGTGGGGCCACAACAACTGTGGAGTACGTATTATATTTTATGTTACGTATAATACGTGGGGGCACAACAACTATGGAGTACGTATTATATTTTTATGTTACGTGTATACGTGGGGCCACAACAACTGTGGAGTAAGTATTATATTTTATGTTACGTGTATACGTGGGGCCACAACAACTGTGGAGCATACACTACGTGAGACACAGCAATTGTGACACGTAGAATACGTGGGGTCACAACAACTGTGGAGTATTAACGCACGTTATTAATCAAGACAATTGAATAAGATTCCAAGTTTATATTAAGTCAAGTTTCAGATAAAGTCCATGTTATGTTATGCTCACGTACATGTATGTTCATGATCATGTTATGTTCACGTTTATGATATGTTCAAGCTCACGTTCACATTATGTTATGTTCACGTTTATGTTATGTTATGTTCAAGTTTATGTTATTTTCAAGTTCTTATTTATGTTATGCATGTTTACGTTCATGCTATATTTCAAGTCCATGTTATGTTTCACGTTCATGTTATGTTGTTAGTCCATGTTATGTTTTAAGCTCAAGTTCATGTCATGTTAAGTCAAGTTCAGTTCACATTTAAGTTCTGGTTATGTCATGCTATATGTCAAGTTATGCTATGCTTATGTACGACTTTACTTATGCATTTATGTTTTTACTGCCATGCATGCATCTTTAACTTGTGTGGGAGTGACTCACTCGAAAATGAGTAGCACTAATACTATCCCAAGTGCAGGAGGATGTCGTGTAATAATAAGGAATAAATTCCTAGATCGTCTCCTCAGGGAAAGTTAATCAAAATTTAAACTCGTTGAAAAATTGTGAAAAAAAACTTCACAAAGAGAAAATAAGTGGATGGTATGTGCAATGGATGGAAATTTTACTAGTCATGGACTAGATTCATATTTTTAGATTTGTTTGTCGGATTTTAAATGTAAATGACTAAAAGATTAAATTCAGAAATTAATAAAACTAAATTAAGAATTTAAACTAGATTAAAAAGTAGATAACAAGCATGCACTAAATATTGAAAAACCCCAAATTAAAAATTCAACACAAAGTTATGAAAATTAAATAAACATTAAAAATAAAATACACAAAAATGGCATGAGAACATAAAAGTGAAAGAGGAGATAAAAGTTAAAAACTCTCTCTCCGTTCTTTCCTCACTCTACTAATCAATAAATCAAACCAGACTATATAAATAAATAAACTAAGAAAACTAAAATGAAACTGCCACCTCTAAACTAACAATAGAAAAAATTAACATATAATGAGAAAAATCATAGTTGCCCACTAGCCGAACAACTATAGCAAGCAAATTAAAATAAAACTATGAAAATAAAATTCAATAAGCTACCTAGCCGCCTGCTACAAAAACCAAATGTAAGCTACAATGTAAACGAAAAGAGCAAAAAAATAAGAAGAAGAATTAAAGTTACAACCTAGAAGAAAATCAAAGATGCTAAACGAAAACCTTTTTCTCTTAAGTTGGTAGATGAAAGAAGAAGGAGAGGGAGTGATGGTCGACTCTAGCTTGAGGAAATGATAAGAAGATACAAGCTCTTGGCCTTTAGCTTACGGAAAGCACTAGGAAAA
>QGSO01000372.1:1530320-1738039 GCA_011037825.1 Carya cathayensis
ATCAATCACTTTTGAAAATATTCAAATAAAACATGCACATGTGAAAGATGACAATCAATCATCTTTAATATTTTCAAAGTTCAAACCTTTAATCATGGCATGCACATGTGAAAGATGACAATCAATTATCTTTCAAAATTTTCAAATTTAATTTTCAAAATATTCATGCACATGTGGAAAATGTATTTTAATGCTTTATGATAAAATATTAATTTTTGAGCCTTAATCCTAATTTCGAATTTTAAGAGATTTACAACATTATTCTATGACTTTAATGTGAGCTTGTTCCCTTCTTGCTCATGCTTGGTTTCTTGATGTGCTTGACTCCATTGTGTAGATAACTTGAGCTTGAGATTCCTTTATTCTTTGAATTCATTTGTTATCATCAAAATCCATGTGTAAATATATAATTACACAAAACTTGAAACCTTAGGTTCAACAAGAGTTATAAAGCATAGCCACAATCCTTACTCCTCAATGGTATTGTTGGTTAGGAAGAACGACGGCATATGGAGGCTTTGTGTAGACTTATCAAGGACTTAATAGTGTTACTATTAATGATAGATATCCTATTTCGACGGTGAAGGAGCTTATGGATGAGTTACAAAAGGTTACTATTTTCTCAAAACTAGATTTGAGGTCTTGTTAGCACCAAATATGGGTTAAACCGGATGATGTTCCAAAAACAGCGTCTAAGACGCGTGAAGGTCATTACGAGTTTCTAGTTATGCCCTTTAGGCTGACTAACACTCCGTCCACCTTCCAAAGCCTTATGAATGAGGTATTTTGGCCCTACCTAAGGAAATTTATACTTGTTCTTTATATGATATTCTTGTTTATAGCAATTTTCCAACACCTGTTAGTGTAGTTTCAAGATGTATTTTCAGAGCCTAAAGAATTTCTCCAATCAACGACCCATGACCATGCTATTAATTTAATCCCAAATACAAAACTTATCTCAATAAGACCCTATCGATACCCATACTACCAAAAGGAGGAGTTTGAAAATATAGTACAAGAGTTGTTGTCCACTAGGGTTATAAAGCCTAGCCACAGTCCTTACTCCTCAACGGTATTGTTGGTTAGGAAGACCGACGGCATATGGAGGCTTTGTGTAGACTACACAAAGCCTCCATATGCCGTCGGTCTTCCTAACCAACAATACCGTTGAGGAGTAAGGACTGTGGCTAGGCTTTATAACCCTAGTGGACAACAACTCTTGTACTATATTTTCAAACTCCTCCTTTTGGTAGTATGGGTATCGATAGGGTCTTATTGAGATAGGTTTTGTATTTGGGATTAAATTAATAGCATGGTCATGGGTCGTTGATTGGAGAAATTCTTTAGGCTCTGAAAATACATCTTGAAACTACACTAACAGGTGTTGGAAAATTGCTATAAACAAGAATATCATATAAAAACAAGTATAAATTTCCTTAGGTAGGGCCAAATACCTCATTCATAAGGCTTTGGAAGTGGACGAGTGTTAGTCAGCTAAAGGGCATAACTAGAACTCGTAATGACCTTCAGCGTCTTAACCTTTTTTGGAACATCATCCGGTTTAACCCAATTTGGTGTAACAGACCTCAAATCTAGTTTTGAGAAAATATAACCTTTGTAACTCATCCATAAGCTCCTTCACCTCGAAATAGGATATCTATTCTTAATAGTAACACTATTAAGCCTTGATAGTCTACACAAAGCCTCCATATGCCGTCGCTTCCTAACCAACAATACCATTGAGGAGTAAGGACTGTGTAGCTTTATAACCCTAGTGGACAAACTCTTGTACTAATTTTTCAAACTCCTCCTTTTGGTAATATGGGTATCGATATTATTGAGATGGGTTTTGTATTTAGGATTAAATTGATAGCATGTCATGGGTCTTGATGGGGCAATCCTTTAGGCTTTGAAAATACATCTTGAAACTCACTAACAGTGTTGGAAAATTGTTAAACAAGAATATTATTAAAAAACAAGTATAAATTTCCTTAGGTAGGGTTGAAATACCCCATTCATAAGGCTTTGGAAGGTGGAAGAGTGTAGTAGCCTAAAGGGCATAACTAAGAACTCGTAATGACCTTCATGCGTCTTAGACGCTTTTTTGGAACATCATCCGGTTTAACCCATATTTGGTGTAAAGACCTCAAATCTAGTTTTGAGAAAATATAACCTTTTGCAACTCATCCATAAGCTTCTCCACCATCAAATAGGATATCCATCTTAATAGTAAACTATTAAGTCCCCGATAGTTTACACAAAGCCTCCATATGCCGTCGGTCTTCCTAACCAACAATACGTTGAGGAGTAAGGACTGTGGCTAGGTTTATAACCTAGTGGACAACACTCTTGTACTATTTTTTCAAACTCCTCCTTTTGGTAGTATGGGTATCATAGGGTCTTATTGAGATTGTTTTGTATTTGGATTAAATTATAGCATGGTCATGGGTCCTTGATTGGGGAGTCTTTAAGCTCTGAAAATACATCTTGAAACTACACTAACAGGTGTTGGAAAATTGTTGTATACAAGAATATCATTAAAAAACAAGTATAAATTTCCTTAGGTAGGGGAAATACCTCATTCATAAGGCTTTGGAAGGTGGACGAGTGTTAGTCACCTAAAGGGCATAACTAGGAACTCGTAATGACCTTCAGCGTCTTAGACCTGTTTTTGGAACATCATCCGGTTTAACCCTAATTTGGTGGTAACGACCTCAAATCTAGTTTTGAGAAAATATAACCCCTTGTAACTCATCCATAAGCTCCTCACCCGAAATAGGATATCTATCATTAATAGTAACACTATTAAGTCCTTAATAGTCTACACAAAGCCTCCATATGCCTCGTCTTCCTAACCAACAATACCTTGAGGAGTAAGGATGTGGCTATGCTTTATAACCCTGGTGGACAACAACTCTTGTACTATTTTTTCAAACTCCTCCTTTTGGTAGTATGGGTATCAATTGGGTCTTATTGAGATAGGTTTTGTATTCAGGATTAAATTGATAGCACAGTCATGGGTCCTTGATGGGGGCAATCCTTTAGGCTCTAAAAATACATTTTGAAACTGCACTAATAGGTGTTGGAAAATTGTTAGAATCTCTTCTATAGCGTATAATTTTGCTCCCTTAACTTCTTCAATTACTTGCAAAATTACTCCATTCTTCTCTAATCCATTCAGATTTTTTATGAACCATTCCTCAATCATTCTTGCTGCTGCCAACCCCTGAATCGATACTTTCTTGCCTTGCTATCGAAACTTCATTAGGAGTTTTTCAAAGTTCCATAAGATTGATCTTAAGTACCTCAGCCAATTAATTCCTACTACCATGTCACAACCGGTTAAAACCAATAAATGCAGATCTCTTGTGAAAATAGTACTTTGGATCAAGACCTTAACTCCATTATANGACTATCGGGGACTTAATAGTATTACTATTAAGAATAGATATCCTATTTTGATTGTGGAGGAGCTTATGGATGAGTTGCAAAAGGTTACTATTTTCTCAAAACTAGATTTGAGGTCCTGTTACTACCAAATCTGGGTTAAACTGGATGATGTTCCAAAAACAGTGTCTAAGACGCATGAAAGTCATTACGAGTTCTTAGTTATGCCCTTTAGGCTAACTAACACTCCATCCACATTCCAAAGCCTTATGAATGAGGTATTTCAGCCCTACCTAAGGAAATTTATACTTGTTTTTTACATGATATTCTTGTGTACAACAATTTTCCAACACATGTTAGTGTAGTTTCAAGATGTATTTTCAAAGCTTAAAGGATTGCCCCCATTAAGGACCCATGACCATGCTATCAATTTAATCCTAAATACAAAACCCATCTCAATAAGACCTTATTGATACCCATACTACCAAAAGGAGGAGTTTGAAAAAATAGTACAAGAGTTGTTGTCCACTAGGGTTATAAAGCCACAGTCCTTACTCCTCAACGGTATTGTTGGTTAGGAAGGCCGATGGCATATGGAGGCTTTGTGTAGACTATTAGAGGCTTAATAATGTTACTATTAAGAATAGATATCCTATTTCAGTGGTGGAGGAGCTTATGGATGAGTTACAAGGGGTTAATATTTTCTCAAAACTAGATTTGAGGTCCCGTTACCACCAAATCTAGGTTAAAACCGGATGATGTTCCAAAAATAGTGTTTAAGATGCATGAAGGTCATTACGAGTTCCTGGTTATGCCCTTTACACTGACTAACACTTTGTCCATATTCCAAAGCCTTATGAATGAGGTATTTCGGCCCTACCTTAGGAAATTTATACTTGTTTTTTATATAATATTCTTGTTTACAGTAAAACAATGAAGAAGCATGTGGAGCACCTCCAAACAATCCTTGAACTACTGAGGCAACACAAGTTGTATGCCAAGAGGTCTTAATTTCACTTTTGGTGCAAGGAGATCGCCTATTTAGGCCATCTAATCTTTGCTGAAGGGGTACGGGCAGATCTAGAAAAGTTACAAGCAATGAAGGAGTGGCCCTTGCCTAAGTCCCTCAAGGTTTTGAAAGGGCTTTTAGGATTAATAGTTTATTACCGCAGGTTCATAAAGGGCTATGGTGAAGTTGCGGCCCCTCTAACTTGAATGTTGAAGAAAGATGGTTTTAAGTGGAGTAAGGAAGCTTCGCTAGCTTTTCACAAGTTGAAGGATGCTGTTACACAGCCCCCCATATTGGCTCTTCCAAACTTCTTAAGACCATTCACAATTGAATGTGATTCCTTGGGAAATGCAGTTGGGGCAGTCCTAATGTAACAAGGCAGACCCATTGCATTTTTCAGTCAAGCCTTGAAGGGTAGAGCACTCATGATATCAACTTATGAGAATGCGCTATTTGCCCTAGTTTCAGTTGTGCTTAAGTGGAGGAATTACCTACCAGGACAAACCTTTGTGATGCATTCTGACCAACAAAGTCTTAAGCATCCTTTGGACCAAATTCTGGGTACTCTGATACAACAACATTGGATTACTAAACTTCTAGGATATGACTTTGTAGTGGAGTACAAAGAGGGAGAGGAGAATAGGGTTGTTGATGCCCTATCAAGGCAGGATATGCATGAGAATGCAGGATTAATGCTTATTTCATTTCCTAATGTGTAGTGGATGGAAGAACTAAAGGTTGCTTGTGAGAATGATCCTCAGGTACAAAACCTTATTAAGCTACTTTTCGAAGGCAAGCTATGCCCAAACTAAATCGTGAGGGAAGGTCTACTACTATATAAGGGTAGGTTGTATATTCCCCAGCATGAGGAGTTCAAGAATAAGCTATTAGAACTATCGCACAGAAATCCTTGGGGTAGACATTCGAGTTACGATAAAACAATCCACAGAATAAGGAGATATTTCTATTGGGAATGTCTCATGTCACAACCCCACCCTATCAAGAGCGAGACTGTGATCCCGTACCTGTTCCTTTTCCTATTATATCAGTAAATTTATTTCTAAATGAATGCCCATATTGTTATTAGTATTATTATTATTATTATTTTATTAAATATTTTTTTTTAATTTTATTTTTTTCTAAAAGAAACATCTAATAGACATACCTTTACATTTCTTTACAAAGGACTCTCTGAGTCCGTCATCCATTTATTTAACATAACAAATTTTTTTAAAAAAAAAACTCAGTTCCTACTAACTTTAAACAAGATAAGTTTCCATAACCTCACCATAAAACACACATTATAAAGAACCAAACTATCCAGGGACTACTAAACATCAGCCTCTCCCTCCTCAGCACTACCTAACTCCTCAGCAGATGCATCTGTACCTGGACGTTTAAAAACATAAACACAAAATGAGTCTAATACTCAGTAAGCAGTACATCATGCTGTTAACTTAATAAGCATATAGTTCTTTCTGTTGAAAACATGCATCCATAAACCAATACTAACTCTGACAATACTTCCATGCATATACTTTCTTTATAACATCATGCATACACTTACTTCTTACTATCATGTATATACTCACTTCATACTTTTATGCCAAATCTTTATTTCTTATTTTCATATATACTTATATATCATATCTTCATGCATACACTAAATTTAATCTTTCACTTTCTTTTGGCCAACACACTATTACGCCCCGTGTGTTGGGGTTAGCGGTCCTATTGGACCTGGATTCCACCCGTGGCCACAGTTTAGGAACCTCTTTCTGTCAGGGAGCAGCACTGGGTGCACTACCAGTACTACTTACCCGGCATTGCAATCTGCCCATTTCTTTGGTACCCTTTCCTTCATATGGCCATTACATATTTTCATACATTAACCTTCATTCCATTCTTTTCTTTCTTTGAAATCAATCATTTTCATTATCTTTCTTAGTTCAATGCATATGCATTTATTTTGGAAATTAGCATTTCATGTCATGCTTACATATAAATAGAACCTTAGTTATTTCAAGGAGCATGTATGAAAGTTCCATGACATAGAATCTACATGCATGCATTACTATATATACATACAAACAATTATAATTAATAGGGTGCTTAACAGGGGCTACCAAGAAAGGCTTGTACATAATAGAAATTCCTTTATTCTTTAATTAGAGGAACGTTTGGAAAGAGAGAGAGAAATATTCTTCCACAAGAGGACTTGGCGTAGGCGCATGGTCATAGCTACTTACCTCGACCCGTTGAAATCTCTTCAACTTCAGTGAATCCTAATCCAATAAATAACAAGTGTGTTAATACTCATTCAGCATCCTTTAAGCCTCCACTTAATAATAAACTAAATATTATAAACTAACGTCGTTTTCTACCCTCAACGCTACTTTAAATGACTACCCTCTCGACAAATCCTTACAAAAGTAACATAAGAAGATAGTTAATTTAGTTAACACATATTATTTAATAAGGCATAACATAGGAAAATAATTAAGATAATCCATTAAGTAATTCAAACCCTTAACCTCAAAGTTTATAGTTAGATCATTTAACAACCCCTTTTTAAAACAAATTATAAAATTACATATAACCAAATTAATCTTAACACCTCTAGCTTTCTAAGGAAGAAACACAACATTAAAACAACTTCATCTATACCTTTAAATCACTTAAACAAAGTATATATATATTTACATAAAAACATAACACTAAAACAGCCCATATACATTAAATTACTTAAAACAGAACATACATATGTATATACACAAAACATGATATGTAAAACAGCCCCATATCTATGTAATAACTCAAAACAGAACATGAAAATATATATACAAAACAGAATACATAAACAGAATCTGTATTTTTATAAAATCTGAAACAAAACAGGCAAAAACAGCCTTGTATTTCAAAATTTCCATTTATCACCTATACTAAGAAATAAGTTAGGAACTCTTACCCCAAGTTTCTTCACTTCTTAAAAGATGAAAGCACTTGAAAATTCCCAACTATAAGAAACTTCAAAGTGGTAGGGAAAAGATGTAGAATACTTGAAAAAGAAATAATTTTCTTCCTTCTTTTTTTTTGTAAGGAATTCACATGGTTTGTATGATAGAAGGAACCTTGCCTTTTTCTCTTAAGTTGGTAGATGAAAGAAGAAGGAGAGGGAGTGATGGTCGACTCTAGCTTGAGGAAATGATAAGAAGATACAAGCTCTTGGCCTTTAGCTTACGGAAAGCACTAGGAAAAATGTTGTCAAAGCTTATCTTGGTTAGGTGGATGTTGGACGACTTAGATTAAATTTGGGAAGATAATGCTCATACCTACCACCATCCAATGGTGTAGGTTTAGTGGCCAAATCCATAATTAATTCAATGAAGCTTATCCTATCAAAGCAACCAATGGGAAGGAGAAGGAATTACTAGACTAGTCAATACTTATCCAAAAAGCATGGTTTGGATGGCTAGGATTAAGTTTAAAAAGATTATTCCCTCCAACTACTATATCCAATGGTGTAAAATCATTGAGCCAAATTCATAAATAATTTAAAGTTAAGGACTTAAGAGAAAATATATTCAAGGTATTAAAATCATGATCTCAACTTATTTTAATAATTCACATAAAATAAAAACACACCCATCTTAGAATAAAATAAATTGAATTAATAAAATAATAAAAATATTTACATGAACATATTTAACTTAAGGAATAAAATAAAATGACGTAAAGACCCATGTAGTAAGACTCGGGTATTACAGAACCCCTAATGCACTCATCCAAACTTTGTAGTAAAATGGTGGTTTGACACATGTAGCTAGAGAACTCTTTTGCTTAAATATTCATGTGAGTTTGGAGAGGATTGAGAGCCTAAAAATGCAGTAAATTGTAATAACCATTCATTGATCTGTTGAATTGGGCAGCCCACTATGCAAGCACTTTCCTACATTCATTGATTGCCGCTCTTTACTACCCATTAAAGCGTATTTATACCCAACAATTATCCCATAAATTCTTGCGACATGTTTGTTAGGGGGATTTTTTGTTTTTAAAGTTGTATATGTTGATACTTGATAAGTCTTCCTTGACACATGTCCCTTTCCGTCTTGTGTGGTAGCTGCACCTTCATTCACCATCATGTGTGTAGTGTGAGAGTCAATGACCCATCTGGCATGCCTCTTTGTGCAGTACAGAACACATGATTTGTTTAGCGTGTCCCTTCTACTTTTGACACGTGGCACTGCTTTCTGGTTTGGATAGGCTCTGCTTTTGGCACAAATCTTTTGTTATTCCACCTTCCCTTAACCATCATCTCCTTTACTTCTTCTACCCCTCCCGCTTCCTTCTTTTTTGCTCTAAGTAACCTTTGTGTTTGTTGCCCAGATGACTAACACAAGAGGGGGGGTGAATTGAGTTGTATTTAAAAAAAAATAACAATTATAAATCAAATATATAATATAAAATATAAACAAAATATGAAATAGCAATAAATATAAAGAGTAAGGGTAAGAGAGAAGCAAACTCAGTATGTTAACGAGGTTCGGCCCCACTGCCTACGTCCTCGCCTCAAGCTACCCCTTGAGGATCCCCGAATTCACTATTCAATCTCCTTCAGGTGGAGATAGAAACCTATTACACCTTTGAACAACACCGCTACAAAGGATCCGTGTAGAACACCCTCTACACTTGCAATCACCTTACACGTGGTGATTCAACGATTCCCTGTGTAGAACACTTTCTACACGCACAAGGGTTGTACACACCCTTTTACTGATACAAGAATTGATAGTGGGTAGGATATCAGAAAACACTCCTCAATGAGTGAAATAAGAACAATACAAGCACAAACTATATCTCTCAAAATGAATAAGGGTTAAGGCTCAATGCTTAGAGAAGAGAGAATGAAAGCTTTGAATGAGAGTTGTATGCTCTTGGTGTTGTGAATGTGAAGCTCTCAAATGATCTATTTATAGGCATATGAGACTTCATATTCAAATTTAAAAAGATTCACATGTCAAAGACATCATCATTCATTTTTCAAAAATTTCAAACCTAATCTTTTTACTTTTTGCATGTGACAAAATGAGCACACTTTACTTTTCAAAAAATTCAAACCTAATTTTTTACTTTTTGCATATGACAAAAGGAGCACACTTTGCTTTTCAAAAATTTCAAACCTAATTTTTTACTTTTTGCATATGACAAAAGGAGCACACTTTACTTTTCAAAAAATTCAAACAAAGGCATCTTCCTTTTGCATAAGTCAAGAAAAGCATCAATCACTTTTGAAAATATTCAAATAAAACATGCACATGTGAAAGATGACAATCAATCATCTTTAATATTTTCAAAGTTCAAACCTTTAATCATGGCATGCACATGTGAAAGATGACAATCAATTATCTTTCAAAATTTTTAAATTTAATTTTCAAAATATTCATGCACATGTGGAAAATATATTTTAATGCTTTATGATAAAATATTAATTTTTGAGCCTTAATCCTAATTTCGAATTTTAAGAGATTTACAACATTTATCTATGACTTTAATGTGAACTTGTTTCCTTCTTGCTCATGCTTGGTTCCTTGATGTGCTTGACTCCATTATGTGGACAAATTTAGCTTGAGACTCCTTCATTCTTTGAATTCATTTGTTATCATCAAAATCCATGTGTAAATATATAATTACACAAAACTTGAAATCTTAGGTTCAACAGTGTTCATTCATTTTCTCCTTTTCTACCTTCAAAGCCTCACAGTCTTTGCGTCTGCTTACCTCTCTCTCTCATACCTTCGAATCTTGTCACCCCTTTAGTTAAATGGCCCTAAAAAGTGCTTCCTGCCATGCTTCCCAGTCTTCTCAATCATGTCGGTCCCTAGATGGGTCTTGTGGGGTACTCTTCATGGCTTATAGCCTTTGAGGGAAGTCACTGGATTACCACCGTCACCACCACTCAAATGGAGTTGGTATTAATGAGGGAGTGGTATGGTATCCCTAAGTAGGAAAGGATGACCCTTCCCAATTTTTGAAGTGACATTGTGCTAACCCGATAAGGTGAAGCATGAGCCATAATTTATTTTTTTGGCCTTAGTAATTAAGGACCCTAGTGATTTAAGGGAAGAAGAGGCATTAGAGGATTAATTGTGAATTTTAGCCCTAAAAACCCTTAGTGTAATTCGGCCCATAAGGAAAACCCAAGCCCATTTGGACTTCAACCCAAGATTCAAACTTTAACTGTATCTAGTCTTGATAATGGGCTAAGGGGGAGAGAAGAGTGTTGGGAAGCCAAAGGGAAGACTTGCACACCTAACCCTAGTAGCATTGCCATTTGTCACTCAAGTAAGGATACTTCTAGAAGAATGAAATGATGAGATGCATAGGGAAAACCAAGAGGCACTTGGCCAAGCAATCCCACATGCCTAGCAACTTCTAGTTGGCACCCTTTCAACTTTCAAGAGAGATATGCATAGGGAAGTGGTGCCTAGGGAAGACCAAGGGGATTTTTCAAGAAGGATTGGTGGGGAAAGCCAAGGGACAAGAAGGATTTTCGATTTTTCCTCCTATCACACACCCAGTCATGTGTTTTTCTCAGATTTCCCCACTTGTCAACCATGTACAATATTCTAGATGGAATAGAAGAAAATATTTGCACAAAAGACCATCTTAACACTAAAGTTTTGGCCACTACATTCAAGGGCACACACTCACTCGCCACTTGTCAAGTTAGGGTTACAAGAAGAAGCTTTGGGAAGTGGAAAGTCACCTAGGGAATAACCATGGAAGAGGAAAGATCTTCATGGGGAAAAAAGAGAGAGGGGCGGCATCTAGAAGCCACCACACGCCTAAGGCATGTGGCATCCATGCAACATCTCATTTTGGAAAAAGGAAGAGACTAGTGGATGATTTTACCAAGTTGCCCTAAGGTTCATTGCACTTGGATGTATGTGAGAGGGGTATTTGAGGTAATCAACCAAGAGGGGAGGAACCTCACACACCACCCCAAGCCTTGGTCATTCCCAACACAATCTTATGATGGGAACTCAAGAGACATGGATGGCTAAGAGGGAAGGAAGAAGACAAGCCATTCGTCCTTCATGTTTTAGGTCTCAAGTGATCAATAGGGTTTAGTGAGAGAGTTTTATATAAAGGGGACAAAGCCACACGTTTCTCTTTTTCCATTTCAAATCTTTAATGTTCTCACCCTCTCCATTTTTCTTTCACACAAACACTCAAAGGATTTCTCACTTTCTTACACTTTCCTTCCAACCAAACAAGGGAAACTACTTTCAAGAGGAGATTTTGGCTTCATAAAGAGGGGGCATGGTGAGACTTTGTTTCTTGATTCAGGCACACACTCACACACAGCACACTTTCAACTCATGGAGATGAGAATCTCTAATGGGTTTGGTTTTGACCAAGTACTCATGATTTCACACTTGTTCTTAAGGATCCAACTAGGGTTTCCTAAAGGTAGGCTAAGCCAAATGATGAGGAGTGAAAATCCTTCATGTATTCAGCCAAATCCTTGTCTTTTCACCCTATTTTGAGTTATGGAGAATAACACAAGAAAAGAAAATTTTCTTGACTCAAAACCCTAGAAGTGGAATGGCCTATTGGTGTTTAAACTCTAGTGGTAGCCTTAGCAATCACACACACTCAAGCCTCATGGATTAGGGCTTATGGAACCCTCATTCTAACTATTTACACTTTGATTTATAGCTTGCTATTTGTTACTCTAAGTGGATTTTTTTTGTAAGTATACACTCAACTTACTTTCGGTTAAGGCATGTACTTTTGTGTAAATCTCTTGTTTGTTTCTATTATTTTGGTTGCTATTCTTGTTTGTTTGATTGAATACTCTTACATGAACTTGGAATATGATTATTGAATGACTAATGTGAATTGGTTTGGGATGAAAAATGGTAAGAAGATCCATTGCATGTTTCGGTTTTAAGGAAGATGATGTTGATATTTTAAGACCTTTGATGAATCGGCTTTACCCTACTTTGAGTGACTCGGATCTTATTCCAATGGTATGATTTCATGTCTTGTTTTACTATGCTATGGTTTCTAAGCATTTTGGATGAAGTTTGGAGTATGTTTAAGTGATGATTTCCCATGTTATTGTACATGCATGTTACGACCAAGGCTAGTTTACCTAGTTCCATGCTTATGTTTCAATATCTTATGAGTTCTATGTTATCATGCTATGAATTAAACATGTTATACTCAATTATTTCATGCATGGTATCTCATAGGGCATATGTCAAGTACTAGCACACATGTCTTAAGTCTCATGTCACATGCATTGAAGAGTGATTTCAAAGAAAAACCTTTTCAAGAACAAAAAGGGTTTTTTGGAAATGAAATAATGTTTTAAAAAGTTTTATCACGATCCCAAATGCTAGGGCAGGGGAATGTCCTATTGGAACTCCTCTGTCCACTCTAGAGTGCTTAAGAATATAGTGGTAACCCCTAGGTCAACAAAGATTCATCGACGTGCCTTAGATGGATTCTTTTTAAAGAATGCCAAAGTGGAGTAGTGCCAACGCTAGTGGTTGCGTAAGGCATGTAAACCGACAAAGTGTTATCGAGTTAATAAGTTAAGTTATGTTTAAGATGTAGTCATCACGGTGCACGGACCGGTGATAGTGCGGTAACTAACTGGAACACGTGGTACATATGAGAGTCGTGATGTAACCACATGTGTTACAAGAATAAACACGATATTATATGGATCACATGATATGAATCATGCAATATGATATGAAAAAGATCACATGTAATGAATCATGTGATATGATATGATATGTTCTAGATCACGTGATTAACTAAGATATAAATGATGATGAAAGTATGTTTTTTTCCAAGTTTTAAAAGTGGTCAATCCATAAGTCACAGTTTGGTTTTAGTCATGAGTTATGTACATGTCCATGCATGCATTGCATGATATACCTCTTGTATGTATGTGTTAACGATGGTATGCTGTGTGATTACTTGTTGAGATTTCTTGAAATCTCACTGTTGCAATTCTTTCACTAACATTCCTCTCCCTGAATGTTAGAAGTTGTTACAGGATTAGAAGGCAACGCTGATGACCAAGAGGAAGAGAACGGCACCTCCTCTTTGAGAGAGAATTGTGCCTAAGATGGGCATAAGTAGGCTTGAGCCCACTATTTTGGAGCATCTGTGTGACGCCCCCAGATTCCACTTGGGATCGAACATACATCTGAAGCGTCAGGACATGCAACACAAGGTTACTTGCCTCCGTTCATAACATATAAGATGCAATATTCCTAACATGCATCTAGCATTATGCAATATTCGCAGTGGATAATTTTTTTTTTAGCAATACTAAGCACCAAACTTATAATATCCCAAACAGTTAAATCATAACCAAGCATACTTGACAAAATAAACATCCTCAAAAACATGGGAGACCAGACTCCATATTTACATTACCAAAATACACTATTGAGGAAGTTTGTCGAGTAACTCGTGTAACTCGACTAACTAGGCCAGAATACTGTTCAAACACTAACTATGGAAGTTGTAAGCTCCACATCGTGTCTGCGGCATCTAGTCAAAACCTTTAGTCTACTAATGTCCACTCCCTGCTCTGATCCTGACACATCGCCTACCATTCAGGGGAAATGGTAGTTGGGACTACCACGGTGATATTTGATTATAAATCTCAGTAAGTTAACAGGAAACTCTCACACAGGTTAATTATGAATGGATGGAAGTAAAAGCATGAATGCATAATTACAATCGTAAGTAAGCAAAGCATAACTTGACATATAGCATGGCATAACTGACATCACCTGAACTGAAACGTGAACTGAACTTGACTTGACATGACATGAATGTGAACTTATAATATAACATGGGCTAGCAACATAACATGAACGTGAACTTGAAACATAACATGGACTTGAATCATAGTATGCATGTGAACATACATAACATAAACATGAACTTGAATTTAACATAAACCTTAGCATAACATGACATAAATGTGAACTTGAGACATAATGTAAACGTGAACATAACATAATATGAACGTGAACTTGAACATAACATGTAAGTGAATATAACATAACATGAACGTGAACTTGAAACATAACGTGAACATGAACATAATATAACATGAACGTGAGCTTGAGATTGAACATAACATAAACGTGAACATGACATGATATGAACATGAACTTGAAACTTAACGTGAATATGAACATAACATAACATAAACTTGTTATGAAACTTATTCTTATCTCATGGGGTTAACCATGATTGCTTATTCTTAACTTCTTGACATAAACTTGGACACTTGTTCAATTGACTTAATTAATAACGTGACCATATGGGTGCTACACGGGTCCCCTTGGCCGTGTGTCCCTATCGATTACCGCATCACAACACAGGTATCTACACCAACTGTGAGTGCGTTAATACATACTCCACAGTTGTTGTGGGCCCCCGTATTCTATGTGTCACAATTGCTATGTCTCACATAGTATATGCTCCACAGTTGTTGTGGCCCCATGAATTTTTTGTGCCACAGTTGCTGTGAATATATGTAAAATAAAATATGGCTTCATCGGCGTTAGTGCCCGGCGCGCTTCGGTGACCAGCTAGTTAGGCCTCATTCGCAACCTGTTGACTGTACTTGGTCAACCCAGGGAATTTCACACCTATTTAGACACTCCAGTGTGAACAAAAGAGTTCCACTAAGATATTACCCCAACCTAGCACTTAAGATCGTGATTGACATGAATAACTTAGCATGAACGTGATCTGAAACTTGACTTAACATAGACTTGATCTGACTTCTTTACTTAACATGACATACTTGTAATGGTGAATATTACATTATATGACATACATGTCACATATGGCATACTTAACATGGCATACTTATAACATATAACAATACGTGACAGAATAGATTGTGTAACAGATAAATATTCGTGAAAGAATAAATCATGCATAACAGATAAACATGTAATGACGTGGCATGACATGACATATATGATAACATACATACATAAATTGTAGTTCTCTTACCCATCATTCATACACAATAAATTGATAGGAAGTTAGAAGCTAACTTACCTCGATCGTTGCGTTCTACGAGAATAAAGCATGAAACACGAGGAACTGTAAGAGGGTATTCTAAAAGTTAAAAATTTAATTATTAACAATTAGAAACATGAAAACAAGCTAACTTAGAGTAAAATGACCATTTTACCCTCAACATGTAGGAAAATGACCATTTTACCCCCAACTTAAAGATTTTACATCCTAACTCCAAAATTTTTCAAAATTTACATTCCTCATGCAAATGTTGTCCTAAACTCAAATATCAATTTAGAAAAATTTAAAACAAAACACAACTATGGAAAATACACTATGGCCGAAACATCCATAGGTCATTTCTTTTGATTTTTGTTACAATTCCTTCCAACTTCAAAACTCATGCTTAAACCAAAATTTTGCAACAAAGATCTTCCTATTCTAAGTTTACAACCCTACTTAAAACATCCATTTAGGAAAAGCTAATAATCAACACCAAAATTTTTGTAAAAAGATCCAAACACTTAATCACAAGCTTTGACCCTAAATCAAAATATCTCCAAGAATTCCAAAAATCAAATCTTACTTCTAACATATTCATAACATAATTATAAGATCAACCATGTTTTAAATCATCAAACTAAATTCACCAAAATCACAAAATAACTCTTGGAGTTTTTGGTTTTACACTTAATCCAAAAACAAAAACTTTTTCCTCAACTAGCTTTGATAAATCTCTTGGTCTATGGCTTACAAAGATGAGATCTTCAAACTAAAACATCACATGGTTTAAAAATGTTTCTTAAAGAAGATCCAACCATCAAACTTAAAATCACATGGCTAAAACTCAATAAAACATGGATCTAACCCAAAAACATCAAATCTTAGGCCTAATCGAAATCCTCTTGCATAGAAAAATCGTATCTTTAAAAATAATACTAAATATCTTTGAAATAACATTCTAACATGAAAATAAGAGACTTAGGATCATCATATAAAAATATCAAAGCCTTTATAGTAAGATCAAACCTCAAAATATTCAAACGTTCTCCAAATAAAAACTGTTTTACCACTTCCAGTTTTCAAGTTTCTAGATCTAAGAAAATCTATCATAAAAAGCTTTAGTCATACAACAAAACCTCAATGAACACTCTTAACCACATGCAAAAAACACTCCATAAACTTTTCGGACCAAGATATGTCTATTAGCTTGGTCAAAAACTCCAAAACATAACATACTCTCTAGATTCACGCCCAGAATGACCTTTCCATGGTTAAAAATACTTTTGACCAACCAAATGACCATGGAATGATACAAATAATATATCTACGGAAACTATACTCAAAGAGGAACAACTTCTATGAAGGAGTCATCATGTGAAAATACTTACAGAGGCTCAAACATCTCTATGAAAAAATACACAGAAATCTGCCCGAGAGAGCTCTTTTGGGTTTCTCTCTAAGAACGAGGTGAAGAAGTGATTAAAGTGAAAGAAGTGTGGCTTGCACAACTCTAGACTTCTGGAGGGGGAAGATATGGGCTTGAAATACCCTTGATTGGAGGTGGCTATGTGACATAAAGTGGAGAATAGTGAAGGGAGAGGACAGCCTGCAGAAGCTGTGAGGTTGATAGGGTGGGTTTTTCCATCTCATCAAGGCACTATTAGGTGCAGCCAAGGGCAGTGGATGGTCTGTCATGTGGGGCAGGAAATTTCTCCAAGAAACCTCGCCAAGGTGGCCAAATTCTTGGGCCTTGGTGGGCCTCAACCAAGTGGGCTTCAATTTGGGGTTTAAAGGGGGTTTGGTTAGGGTTTGAGATGCTATCAAGCTCAAATCCAATTTTTCTTGGCCCAATCAAATTTTCAAGGTTTAAAAAGTTGGATAATGATGTCATAACAATAATTTGAGTAATTAATAGCATATGAAAGTGATTTAATCAAGTGATTAAACACAATGCTAGAAATTGGATCAAAAAGGGTTTGAGGGCCAACTTCAAGATTTGGGGAAACCGTTTAGGGTTTCGGTTTCAACCAAGCTTTTGGTGTTTCATTTGGATTCCAACCATTTAGGGTTTCACTAGGGTTGAAACTCTCTTTGATCTGGCTCAATTTGGTTGATCAGATGAAAAAGGTTTTGCTTAGGTGGCATGATCTTACACCTTGATTTCCTTCACAAATCCATCTAATGATTCCTCTTTGTGCCAAGTATCTAATACTATTCACTATGTGTGGCTAAGATCTTACCAAGTGTCCAAATAAAACTTATCTAACTTAATTTGGACATTCCACACTGTGATTTTGAAAATATTGTACTCAGTACGCTTATCGAGGTTACTATTCAATCCAAAAAAAAGCGTAATAAACTTAATACTGAAAAATTTTAAATATTCATATTAACCTACAGTAAAAACCATTTACCAAAACTCAATCCCGAAGTGCACCTATAAATAAATTCACAGTTTCGAATAACCGTTCCGTTTGAATTTATGAAAATGAGTTTTTGCGCCATAAAATCCTAAATATTCAAATGAGTCTAGTGGTGTAGACTATAACGTATTCTGACACTTCTAACTATCTCAAACAATTAAAATCGCATTTCTGGTACCATAATGAGTGATAACACTGATTATGTTGACAGACTAAAACCTTTGCGATTAGCTGATTCGTGAAAACATACGGAGTTTCCATGAGATTCCTCAAGTCTATAGAAATTCTACCATTGAATTTCTAGCAAGTTGTTACAATTTGGAGGCTAGAGTTTAGAAGATCTCTAAGATCCTCCAGTTTATTGAGGAGTTTGGATGCCTCAATAATAGAGATAAGGATCAGGTTTTGGAGAAGGGGGTGAAGGATGAACCACTATAAATATGAGAGAGAGAGAGAGAGAGAGAGAGAGAGAGAGACGAGAGATGCCTAGTGTTGGGACTCCATTTCCCATGAGGGGAAATGTTTTGGAACTTGATATATTTTAAGGAATATTTGGTCCCATGTTTTGGCAAACATAGACTCGTATTATCTTTTGAAAACTCTCTTTGTTTATCGATGACAATAATGAGACAAAGTTGGGAAATTTTTTTTTTTTTTTTTTGTACCATGTACTATGCAATTGCCTGCGGCATTGCTTAGATCTCTTTGCCTTTTTACTGTTTTCCGTTGAATGTTTATTGCATACTACTAGAAAACTAGGAGCATTGCATATTATCTGTTATGTACGAGGGGTGTGTAGCCTTGTGTTACATGTCCTGGCGTCTCAGTCACGGTCAAATCCTTAGTGGAGGCTTGTGGTGCCATAGACATTGTCAACATTGAGTAGGTTGTTGAACATGTTGGGCTTTATAATGACATATTATTAATGAGGTTGAGACTCCCCTTCTGTCACCCACTCCATGACATTTTGGCCTATTTGGGCATGGCCCCTTCTAGTTCTTGGCCAATGCTTGGAGGATCATGCTATCTTGCTATATTATTTTGAGGCAGGAGTTAGAGGCGGTGGGAAAAGAGAAGGCTAGCCTCACTACTTGCAAATTCTTCCATGTCCATGGCGTTAGATGGCACAATGAGAACTAGTGTAGCTTCCGTTCACGAATGGGCTATCGGGTTGTACACATGGAATCTTGTTACTCCCATGTCATGAATTGAAAATGAAAGTTCTTTTTCATTTCTATAGTTGGTTGGGAGTTTTCTTGTGAGGGCCTCTTGGCATTTTGTTCCTAACAGTTGTGACTTCAAAGTCACTCCCACCAGGAGAGAGATGAAGCATATGGACCTTATTTACATATGGGTTAGGGAAGACCCAAACCCTATCAAATCTTATGTGATATTTACTCGAGAGAATATTGACCATTTCTTGTTGGTATCATATTGGTTGCATGTTGTAGGTCGCCAGATTCCTAGTTCAGTGGGTTTGAGGCCCTTCCGTGGGAGTAAGAGATATGTCCCTACCCCATCAGACACAGAAGGAAAAATGCCCTATATAGAGGGTGATTGAGTCTGTGGTGGGTAATGTGTCCATCATGACCCTACTTGTCAAGAGGGGGCAAAGCATCCTAGGCCACCCATTGCCCCCTTTATCTGGGAACCATCGGGAAACCCAGCAATCACCCCCCACTGTTACATCATGATCACCTTGCGGATGTGATTAACCAAGGGGCCTAAGATTTGGATTCATTCTTGGACTCTACATTTTTCAAAACAACTCAAGATGTCTTCTCAGGTTCTTATCCTAAAGTATTGTGTGATGCCCCCAACCCCCCACTTGGGACTTTGAGGAGATCAAAGTGTTGGGACATGTAATACTAAGCTACATACCCTCGTACATGATAGATAATAAGCAAAGCACCTAGTATGATTCTAGCAGTATACAATTATCATAGCAGAATAAGTGATTCAATAAAATATTTTACCAGAATAAACTAATATCAGAACTTCATCAATAACTTAAAGCATACATTACGGCAAAAGGAGGAGTAGTGGGCATACATTTGATAGGGAGTTTCCTTCGATGCCACTTGCGTCTCTTCTAGGAAATTAGTGAACTTGGCAACAAAGTCTAGTAGGATTTGTCCCTTCATGGTGCTTCTTGGAATCGAGGCGGAACTCAATAAGCTCAATTGACCAATTCACCAGTAGACCAAATGTGTCAAGAATGTGTAGGACATTCTTCAAAGGGGCTTCTGTCAGGACCCTCACTACATGGACCTCGAAGTAGGGCGTCGACATGCTGCCACCACCAAAGCTAATGCTAGAAACACCATTTATGGGTAGCCTGTTTCCCCTCCCTTAAGGTTCGACTCGTGTAATACACCAGGCTCTACTTCCTTTCTTCTTACCTGACTTGTAAGACACATACCACTTCCAGTATAACTGATAAATACAAATAGAGGGTCTCCCTCATTTGGTTTGACTTAGGAGGGAATGGTTGGATAGGGATGCCTTCAATTGCTTGAACGCCTTGTCACATTCATCATCCCAATTTCAAGTCCTCCATAACACCCAAAAGAATGGCAAGCACTTGTCAGTTGATCTCAACAAGAACCGATTTAGCGCCCTAACTTTTTGGCCAACTTCTATGCTTCGATCAGGCTTCAAGTGGGTTTCGTCTGTATTATCTCCTTGATCTTTGTTGGATTGGCTTCAATTTCTCACTCTTATACCATGAAATCTAGGAACTTGTCTAATTCCACACCGAAGGCATGTTTGGCCAAACTAAGTTTCATCTTATATTTTTGCAACGCAACAAAGCTTCTTGCAAGTTTGCTATGTGGGGGTCCACTTCTTTTCTCTTAACCAGCAAATCATCTACGTAGACCTCTATATTGTGTCCAATATGCTCTTTGTCCAATATGCTCTTTGAACATGTGATTAGCTAAACTCTTATACGTTGCCCTTGCATTCTTTAGGTCAAATGACATTACTTGATAGCATTGGAGCCCTGATCTATTATGAAGGATTTTTTTTCTTAGTCACCTTCACACATTCATATCTGGTTATAGCCAGAATAGGTGTCCATAAAACTCAACATCCAATGGCTTGTTGTTGAGCTATTTATCAAGTTGATCCGATGTAGAGGAAAACTATCTTTTGGGCATGCCTTTTTTAGATCAATGAAATCTACATACAACTACCACTTACAGTTCATCTTCTTTACTAACACACTATTTGAGACTCATTCCAGGTAATTAGCCCCTTAGATATACCCTGCCTCTAAGAGGCATTCCACCTCCTCTATGGTTGCTATATACTTCTCTGCTTCTACATCACTTTCTTGGCCTTTGAATCAATGCATAGGCAGTGCTTTATCACCTCTACATCTATGCCAAACATGTCCTCATGATTCCATGTGAATAAGTCTCTATGCTCAATAAGGAGTAGTTTTAGCTGTTCCCTGAGTTTCGATGTCATTTGAGTCCTTATCTAGGCTGTCGTATTTGTTTGGTGTGGATACAAAGCAACTAACTCCAAGGGCTCAGTGGCCTTTCCTTGCTTCAGATTCCCCTAGTCCCAAGTCTCTATTGCTCTCTCAATGAGCTCTAATGGTGAGGGAGATACTTCTTCACCCTCTCCTTCTTCAGTGGTCCGAACCTCCACACCCACGTTCTTCATTTTTAGGTAGTAAGTTGAGGTAATTTCCCTCATCTTATTTAGAAACTTCATTGACACTCGCACTTGTTAGAAACTTTATTTTTAGATGGTAAGTTAAGGTAACTGCCCCCATCTTGTTCAGAGTTAGGCAACTAATGATGGCATTGTATGACTAACAAGCTTTAACCACAAAAAGTCTATCACTATTGTAGTCATGCGGAACCCTACTCTTGCTGCAGCAGGTAATGCAATGGTGTTTACTAGTTGCATTGTCTCTCTTGAAAATCCCTTTAATGGTGTAGGGACTGGGTGTCGTATGTTTGATTCAATGCCCATCTTCATAAACGTATCCCAAAATAGTATGTCTGCTAAACTCCCATTGTCAATGAAAACCCTACAGGAGTGAAGTTCGCAATGAGTAGAGCCACCACCAATGCGTCATCATGCGAGTACAACACTCCCTCCCAGTCTTTGTTGCCGAAAGTTATAGGAGTAGTCTACCCAGTTTTAGTTTGCTTTATGCTGTCGACAATAAAACTTCTTCGTACCTTGTCCTCCTAGAATGAGCTTTTCTCACTGAAGATGCTCCATCCCCTACAAACTCTTATGCTATGGTTTTGATTTTGCCGAGTGGCTAATTCGGCTTAGTAAAGCTAAGATGAGGGGAGGCCTTATTCACTTTGAGACTCCTCATTGAGTTGTTTGCAACAATCTTGGTAGGCACCCCCTTCAAGCCATGTGTCTTTTCGCTTTAAGGCCCTGTTATCCCTTTGCAAGGGCTCCATCTTCATAGTCGGCTTCTTTGATTCTTCGGTACTTAGACCCCTCATAGAGCTCGATTTGAAGGAATTTAAACTTTGAAGGGAGGGGTATTGCTCTAATCTCTGCATTGTATGGATGATTGGTGTAACAATCAGCCAAAATTTTAATAGATGAATTTCTTTAGGCTTTAGAAATCTCATGAAAATCCTAAAAAGGTTTCATGAATCGATGAATCATGCAAGTTTTAGTATGTGAGCATAATCAGTCTCACCACTCACTATGATGCCAAAAAAGTAATTTTATTTATTTGAGGTACTTAGAAGTGTGAGGATAAGAAACCATCTACACCATTAGTTTCACATGAATATTAGGATTTCATGAAGTAATAAAATGATTTTCATTTTCTGGACAACATCTGTTTGAAAATGCATTTTGAATTGTTCGAGGAACTTAGGAGTTGAATTTTATGAGATGAAGTATGCTTCTAGTTTGATATGAATATTTATTGTTTTATGGTGCAAAGTTATATTCACTATTTTTCAATGTGAATAGTGACTCCAGTGTAAGTGCATGTGCCACTCAGTCCAGTGTTTTCAAGATCATATTGTGGAATATCCAAATTAGGTTAGAGAAATTTTGTTTGGAAATTTGGCAAGCTCTTGCCACACTTGGTTTCTTGGAGAGGAAACCAAAAGAACTCTCAGACAGTTTTCTGGCCTGCCTTGTTCGACTTTTTTGAAGCTGTTGCAAGTGTTTTCACACGAAATATAAGTTGTTCCTATTGAGTCTAGTTTCTTTTGGTATATAATTTTTGTAAAATTCCATGGTCATTTGATGGGTGAAAAGTTTGTTTCAATATGAAAAGGTCATTCTAGGAGACAGTTTGGACAGTGTGTGATATTTTGATGTTTTTGACAAAGTCATTGACATCATCTTGGTTTGATATTTTTATGGTTTATAGTTAAAATTCTAATATAAAATTTTAATGAAGATTCATAGCATTATATAATTTTTTAATAAGAGTTTTGCATAGATTTAACAAGTTGAAAATTTGGAGTATGCAAACAAATTCTGTTTTGAACAAGCTTAGGCCTTTTGTTGTGAAAGAATGCTCCAATGGCTTTGATATTCACATATGATCTACATGTTAGGATGTTATTTTGAGTATTTATGGTGTTAATTTTAAAGGAATGAATTTTTTACACATGCAAAGGTTCAGATAGGTCATATATTTGAGGCTCTCAGGTAGATCTATGTTTTTATGCAAATTTTCCCATGTGATCTTAGGTTTGATGCTTAGATCTATTCTAGGACTTGATTATTAAGTATATGATGTTGTTCATTTATGATTTATTTCATGAAAGGTTTTGGATCTAATGGCTTGATCAAAACCAAACCACATGGCTTTTGGTTTAAGTGAAAGGGTGAAAATCGATTGTGTTAAGTTAGATTTTCTTACTTTTTGTGGTTTTGGCTTGATGATTCAAAGCATGATAATTTTTAGGAATATGCTATAAATGTATTGAGAGTATGTTATTGAATTTTTGGAGTCCTTGGAGTTATTTTGAAAAGAGATAAAACCTTGAGCATCAAGGGTTGTTCTTAAGGTTAAATACTTGAAGTTTTGTATTGAAGAAATTTGTATTTTTGTAATGTAATTTTTATTGGTTTCTCTAGTATGTTATTTGAGCATAGAATGTGATTTTTTTATGTCGTATATTTCGGTTTTAACATGAAAGATAGGGTTTGAAAGAATTGCAAGAAAAATCAAGAGTTCTAGCCTATACATCCTACGCATGTTTGACCTAGTTGTGTTATGTTTTAAATTATTTTAATTAGATATTTGGATTTAGGACAAAATTTACATGAGGAATGTAAATTTTGGTCAATTTCGGAGTTAGGATGTAAATTGTGGTGAGTTTTGGTGAATTTACATGTCAGAACATATCATGTTATTTATCAAGTCACGTCAAGCTTACTCATGTTCACGTATTGCATTCATACTTTTACTATCATGCATGTATCTTTAAACTGTTAGTTTAAGTTATTTGTTAACTTGCTAAGATTATCAAATCTCACTTGGTGGTCCCAACTACCATTGCCCCCGGAATAGTAGATCATGTGCTAGGATCAGAAGAAGCTACAGAGGATAAATTGGAGAAAGTCAATTAGGCAACAACGACATGGCATGGAGCTCATCACTGTGATGCTCCATTTATCTTTTACCTATAGGATTTTGGCTTCCTTGGCCGAGTTGCGCAAGCTAATTGAAGGATTAACCTAATAGTTATCTTAGTCTTTGAATGTACTTTGGGACTTCTGTCTCCTATAGTTGTCTTATGGTTGTAGATCTTTTGAACATACAACGTAGCTTGAATGTCTATTGTTTTCAATCTATGAAATAGATTTTTGATGTTTTCAGATATGTCTTATCAGGTACATAATATTTTTCAAAGAAAAGAATTATCCGCTGTGAATATTGCATAGTACTAGATGCATGTTATTTGCATTGCATCCTTAATTGTCATGAATGGGTGTAGATAACCTTGTGTTACATATACTAACGCTTCAAAGTCTATCCAATCCCAAGTGGAATTTGTGGGAGTCACAATTGGTGCTATTAAGTAGGTTATTGACCGATAATGACGTTCCCACTAGCTTTGTCATCTCCTCATACTTGTCCATAAGATCATGTAGGTTGTCGTGAATCCTCTTCTTTTCTTCTTGGCTGCTCAAAGTCAGCCCCCCCCTTCCACTCGCTTTGAGACTACTAATTGAGTTGTTTGCTACGATCTTGGCATGCACCCCTTCAAACCCTATGTCCCTTTGCTTTAAGGCCTTGTTATTCCTTTGCAAGGGCTTTATTGCCATAGTCATCTTCTTTGGTTTCTCCTCCATCTCTGTAAATCTCCTATCTGATCTATTACTCATCTAATCAATCATCCATTGTACTTGCTTCCTGGCCATGGACCGTATAAGAGCGCATAGTTGTAGGCACCCAGAAAGCACTTAACGAATAAATATTACAATTCCATAAATGGCACCAAACTCGTAATGCAATTTTTAGGGATGCCTGCGACATGCCCTAACGAACTCCAACCAAAAAGGAAAACTCGAGGAACCTAGCATGGGATGTCTCTGATGCTTAAGTCAACAAGGAGCTTTCTCAATTGCTGATGAATCTATGAATCAATAATACGTACCTAGTAGGCTATTTATAAGGGTTGAGGTACTCTACTATGGTGAAAGCTCTTCATAGGTACGATTCTCAGTGCCCAATTGGTATGTTGGCATTTGGAGCACGATTTGGCCATTGATAGCATCCATCCAGCACATATATCTTGCTTGGACTTATCTCCATAGATTTATATCTTGTAGGGATACAATCAACTAGATTTCCGTGTTGGTGATGCCCTTCTAGAGTTTATCTTTATGGATTGATCCTGATATATATTAGAGGGATATGAATAGTTGAATTTATCCCTAAACCCATACTGTGTATTTGATGTAGCTTAATCCTTTAACCATCCACTATGGCAGTGTGTTCCTCCATTTCTTGCCTGCGACTGTTTCCTCGCCACTAAACAGTACTATACTCTCTAGCTAGCTTTCCCAACAGCCCATATAAACAGTACTATACTCTCTAGCTAGCTTTCCTTAGCGTTTTGTGAATAGTTATCTACTTTTGGCGGTGTCTTGTTGCTGTAGATTATATCCACCAAGAGTTTGTAGATTTTATTCACCATTTCTATTTCTTCTCGTCATATTATAGGGTCATTATTCTTCAAAGAACTCACTTTGAGATGTGCTTTTTCTTTTCATTCACTTGAAACACTCTCCATTGTGTTTCTTGTCGCTTGTTGGTTTCCTTGGTCTTCTTTATCTTGAATCTATTGATTTTGTTCTTGGCAGTTGGTGGATTTGAAGTTGAGCTATCATTAGGTTGTTGGATGATCCTTCTATTCTTTTCCTCATAATTCTGAGCCATCGCTGGATCTTTTAAGTGTGAAATCGTAGAAATATCATTTTTACTATGTATTAATGTTGTCGCTCATGTTCTCAAGATAGCGGTAGGCAACTTAGCATAATGGTCCTGACTTGCATTTTGTCTCCTGTAACTAGACCAACACTTGCAAGTTCTTTGGCAATAAGTCTCGTCTAGTTTATCACCCACAAACTTATTTTCTCTAATTCAAGTATTATTATATTTGTAACAGCCCGCTAGAAATTCAATGGTAGAATTTCTATACACTTGAGGAACCTCGTGAAAACTTCGTAAGTTTTCACGAATCGGCTAATCGTAAAGATTTTAATCTGTCAACATAATCAGTGTTATCACTCACTATGGTGCTAGAAATGCAATTTTAATCGTTTGAAGTAGTTAGAAGTGTCAGAATAGGTTATAGTCTATACCACTAGACTCAGTTGAATATTTAGGATTTTATAGCGCAATAACCCATTTTCATAATTTCGAACGAAACGGCTATTCAAAACTGTGAATTTACTTATAGGGGCACTTTGGGGTTGAGTTTTGCTAAATGGTTTTTATTGTAGATTAATATGAATATTTATGATTTTTCAGTACTACGTTTATTACGCTTTTGTTTTGGAGTGAATAGTAACCTTGATAAGCGCACTAAGTGCAGTGTTTTCAAAATCACAATGTGGAATGTCCAAATTAGGTTAGAGAAGTTTTATTTGGACACTTGGCAAGATCTTAGCCACACATAGTGAATAGTATTAGACACTTGGCACAAAGAGGAACCATTAGATGGATTTGTGAAGGAAATCAATGTGTGAGATCATGCCACCCAAGCAAAACCCTTTTTATCTGATCAACCATTTGAGCCAAATCAAAGAGGGTTTCCACCCTAGTGAAACCCTAAATAGTTGGAATCCAATTGAAATCCAAAAATATTAGTTGAAACCGAAAGCCTAAACGGTTTCCTCGAACCCTAAAGTTGGCCTTCAAACCCTTTTTGATCCAATTTCTAGCATTGTGTTTAATCACTTGATTAAATCACTTCCATATGCTATTAATTTGTCAAATTCTTGTCATGATATCATTATCCAACCTTTTAAACCTTGGAAATTTGATTGTGCCAAGAAAAATTGGATTTGGACTTGATAACATCTCAAACCCTAACCAAACCCCCTTTAAACCCCAAATTGAAGCCGACTTAATTTAGGCCCACCAAGGCCCACGAATTTGGCCACCTTGGCAAGTCTTCTTGGAGACTTTTCCTCCTCCACATGACAGACCATCCACTGCCCTTAGCTGCACCCAATAGTGCCTTGATGAGATGGAGAAACCCACCCTATCAACCTCCATACCTCACAGCTTCTGCAGGTTGTCCTCTCCCTTCACTATTCTCCACTTTATGTCACATAACCACATCCAATCAAAGGTCTTTCAAGTCCATATCTTCCCCCTCCAGAAGTATAGAGTCATGCAAGACACATTTCTTTGACTTTAATCACTTCTTCACCCCGTTCTTAGAGAGAAACCCAAAAGAGCTCTCTCGGGCAGATTTCTGTGTTTTTTTACGTTGAGCTTTTTGATCCTTTGTAAGTATTTTCACACAATGAATCCTTCATAAAAGTTGTTCCTCTTTGAGTATATTTTCCGTAGGTATATTATTCCTATCATTATATGGTCATTTGGTCATTCAAAAGTATTTTTAACCATGGAAAGGTCATTCTTGACGTGAATCTGGAGAGTATGTTATGTTTTGGAGTTTTTGACCAAGCTAATGGACATATCTTGGTCCGAAAAGTTTATGGAGTTTTATTAGCATGTGTTTATGAGTGTTTATTGAGGTTTTGTTGCATGACTAAAACTTTTGGTGATAGATTTTCTTAGATCTAGAAGCTTGAAAACTGGTAGTGGAAAAACAGTTTTTATTTGGAGAAAGTTTGAATATTTCAAAGTCTGATCTTACTCTAAAGGCTTTGATATTTTTATATGATGAGCGTAAGTCTCTTATATTTATGTTAGGATGTTATTTTGAAGATATTTAGTATTAGTTTCAAATATATGATTTTTCTATGCAAGAGGATTTCGGTTAGGCCTAAGATTTGATGTTTTTGGATTAGTTCCATGTTTTATTGATTTTTAGCCATGTGATTTTAAGTTTGATGGTTGGATCCATTTAAGATACATTCTTAAACCATGTGATGCTTTATTTCGAAGATCTCGCTTTCTTAAGTCATTGATCAAGAGATTTATCAAAGCTGGTTGAGGAAAAAGTTTCTGTTTTTGGACTAAGTGTAAAACCAAAAACTCCAAGTTTTATTTTGTGATTTTGGTGACTTTAGTTTGATGATTTAAAGCATGGTTGATCTTAGAATTATGTTATGAATATGTTAGAAGTAATATTTGATTTTTGGAATTCTTGAAGATGTTTTGATTTAGGGTCAAAGCTTGTGATTAAGTGTTTAGATCTTTTTATAAAAAGTTTGGTATTGATTATTATCTTTTTCTGAATGGATTTTTTAAGTATGGTTGTAAACTTAGAATAGGAATATCTTTGTTACAAAATTTTGGTTTAAGCATGAGTTTTGAAGTTGGAAGGAATTGCAACAAAAATTAGAACGCGACGATCGAGGTAAGTTAGCTTCTAACTTACTATCAGTTTACTGTGTATGTTTGATTGGTAAGGAAACTACAATTTATGTATGTATGTTATCATATATGCTATGTCATGCCACGTCATTACATGTTTATCTGTTATGCATGATTGATTCTGTCATGAATATTTATCTGTTATACAGTCTATTCTATCATGTATTGTTTGTGACGCCCCCAAATCCCCACGCCCGGACACGGGGAAATTGAGAGGTCCGGATGGTGACAACACGGGTCACCACCCTATCGACGAGTGCCAAGTGTGTGCAAGCGACACATGTGCACGAAGAAATACGCAGCAGATAGCAAAGACATAAAACTAAGTACCAGAATTTTTTCTTAAATAAAATACAAAGCGGTTCAAAACATACATAATAAAATAATACAAATACAAATATTGTTTTAAAGCCAAATCCAAAACATTAACTTCAACTCAGTTCTCCGGCGGAGCCGTACCCTCGGGCTCAGCCTCCTCCTCCTCCTTGAACTATGCACCAAAATCTACGGTACCAAAAATGGTGCTGCAGGTAAGTAAAATCGAAACACCACTAGATAAAAACATATTAAACTCAAACAATATGCATGAATAAATAACAATGCACAAAACTCATAAACCATATTTTTCCACGCACGCCAAAAACCCATTTGGCCCAAAAACATATCCTTTAAACAAAACCTCGCCATTATCCCCGATAACGGCCCAAAACATACCGTTTAAAACCAAGCCTTGCCATTATCCCAGATAATGGCCCAAACCACCATTTTCCCAGAAAATGGATCACAAGTCCTCTACACATCCTCGCCATTTTCCCAGAAAATGACCCATATCCAAAAACCATAAAAACCAATCCGATTATGCATGCACCATGACCTCCCCTAGGGATCATCCACACACTCTGGCTCTATGCCACACCGCAGGTAACTTCTACGCGTGTGACACCTACACGAGCGACGCCCAGACTCGCGCCCTGCGCGTAACTGGCCAGGCCATCCTCTAGTCCCCACCACTCTAGGAACCACAGAGTTGACACGACAGCGTTACCGTATCGTGCGATCCGGTCGTCACCCAGCGACAACCCATGGGATGTCACTCAGTATTATCCACTCCCGAGTGACCAGAGGAGCTCCACCGAGATAATAACCCATCTCGGCTTGGGCTCCTGATACGTACGCACCCGAAAATCCATTTATGCCAAAAAAATAGGATTTTCTCAATTTAAATAAAATGCACATGTATGCAATATGTAATGCACGCCTCATGGCATAATAACCAACCAGTCACAAACAACCAATAACCAAGCACTCTGTCCTCAATCCATCCGACCCCCGAACTCCTCGGACTCAGTCCGGAATCAACCAACCAACCAGATAATTTATTGTAAAAGCAAAATACATTTAAATCTAAAAGTAGAGTTTAGAAAATACTTACAGCGCTATACAATATTTTTTGGAAGCTCGCAGCGTTGCAAACGGCGGAGGAAAAGCAACGTAACAGTGTATTTTACACTGTGGCCGTGGGTAATAAATTACCCACTTTCGAACGGGGACAAACCAAGGCATGAAATTGATAGGGAATGGCCTTGAGATATTTAAGAAGCTAAAGGAAGTGAGTTTTGGCTGTGCGTGGCAGTGGAAACGGCGGTGGAGGCCAAAAACAGCCAAATCGGAGTTGAGCTCGTGGGAGCTGCTCCGACGACGGATCTAGGCCGGAAATGGGTGGGTTAGGTCGGCAAGAGGTAGGGGAAGAAGTGGTGAAGAGATGGTGGCCGGAGGTGGTGCGACAGCGCCGGAAACGGTGAAAAACCGTGCGGCTTAGATGCGCTTTTCCGGCCAAACGGCGGCACGGTTGGGGGAGATCTTTGGTGGGGTGGTGCGCCGGAGGGAGGGGAAGATTTCTGGGTGGGTGTCGCAGGCTATGCCACCGGCGAGCGGCGGTTCTGGGCGGTTGAAGGTGGCAGCGACAGAGTGAAAAACAGAGTTGGGGGCAGCGACTTTGAGGGGCTCGTGGCGGCTAACGGTGGGTCCGATGGTCCTGAAAATTGGTGGGGATGTAGCTTGATGGGAGAGGAAGAGAATGGCGGGGGTGGTGTATGACACCTCCACCGGATGGAGGAGATACGGCCGGTCAAAGAGGGGTTGATGGAAGGAAAAAAAAAAGAAAAGAGAAGGGAGGGAGAGATTTCGTGCGCACGGGGGGAGAAATGGGGAGGAAGAAAAGAAAGAAAGAAAAAGAAGGAAAAGAAGAAAAAGAAAAGGAAAAGAGGAAAAAGAAAAGAATTGAGGTCCAATCCTCACATCCGGGGTCCAAAAACTGATCCGCCGAAAACGATATTAAAAACATAAAACGACTAAAATAAAATAAACACCACATCAAATAAATAAATAAAAAACCAAGAAAATATTTTAAACACAACGTAAAGCTAATATATAATAAATAACTAGTAAAAACTAATAATATATAATAAATAACTAGTAAAAATTAACTATTTAATTTTAAATCCAAAAACAAGCTAAAATAAATTAAACAACAATTTAAATTCAACAGCCAATAAAATCTCATTAAAATCCGATTATTTAAAATACAAGCACTATAATATTAATTAAATTAAAAACACTCATTCAGTGAAAATACACGCAAAAGCGGGTCATCACATCCTCCCCTTCTTAAAATAAATTTCGTCCTCGAAATTTGTGAGATCCAATATTAACGCCAAGCAGGATACAATACACAACTCAGATTATACTTGAGGAAATCATACCATCAACCATTTCCACACAAGTATGAAGAATGCACTTCCCATCATATAAGCAACTCCATCATATTCGTTCTAATCTCCCAGAGATGCATCACGCCTAGAACTCTTAAAGCGGCCACGTAAACTGAAATCACCATATCCACAAGAACTTCAAAACCGCACCCAAGTAAATTCCAACAATTAGTATCTTCTTACAACAAAATGTGTTAACCTCAATCAGCTCCTTTGCTATAATCTCCAAACTTTTATTGTATACTATACCTTGGTAACCTAATAGCCACTTCTCAAAATAAATCCTCAATCAACATAATTTGCTCAACCAAAAATATTACTCTCCAATTACAAGTACCTTTATTGCATTCCACAAGTTGGTAACCATTTAGTTACTTCCGAAGTAAACCATTAATAAGTATAAATTACACAACCAAATTATTAATCTTCCATCAAAAGTTTGAATCACTATTAATTCTTCAAAATCACGCTTCCATGCGCACTATGGTAACTCGCCAAGATACAAAAAGACTGTCCTCATAAATCAACACCATTGGGTACAACTAACTCAATGCCTGAAATAAGGAAATCATTTACCCCACTTCGATAGAAAACAAAATACCTCCAATACCACGACTTATCACCCACTCATCATTTGGCTCTTGTTGTTTTAATCAAAATCAACATTCTACTAAAATACATTCCTTAATTGATGACAAAAATCAATGCCGATCAATCTCAATGCCCCAAACTGAAAACACATAACATCATTCCAAAATACACATCCCTTATAAAGATAAGGAACATATCCAAAAAGCCTCAAGTCCTTCTCGGCCAACCAACAAGAGCGCCTATAACTCCTACCTGACAATCCACACTTTCAAGTTCATCACCTAAATTCCCAATATCGTCTAATTTAGAGATGACTAAATTCACTACGAACCACGATTAAATTCACCATAACCTTAATGAACCCTTCTTGAAAACTCACTTACCTACTTCCATTCCCATAACCCTAGTAGTAGCACGACTATTTCCTTCAATTGCTTACAAAATTAAATCTCAAAATAGGCCATGCTTTTCACATTTCCAATCCATCAAAACTATAGCACTAAACTCCTAAGTCCTACTGCTTATTACCTCCCGTACCTGTTTAGGCTAATCATCGTTGATTCCCAAGCTTCCACTTTCAAGATTTTATTAACCACCACACATGACGACCCAACAATCTCTTTTCAAGTTAAACAAAAGGTCTAAAATTCTCCCAACTGGACACTCAAACTCCAAATGAAAGTATAGTCTCAAAATTAAATTCCTATGTGACCTCAAGTCACAACTAATTCCTGAAGATAGTCTCAACTATTAATGCCAACCATCACTCCAATTGGTAACCCACTTCAACTGTACACTCCGATCAACTCACCAAGAACTCGAAGTTAAGATCTCTTGAATTTAATACTGTCACATCTAATCCACTTCAGTACTCACCAAAGCCACTTCTCTCAAGTCAAAAGGAGACTATGATTTATACTCTCTGAAATCCATACACCATCACCACCACTAAAACTGAATCTCATGTACCCTTTGCTAATACCAAAAAAAATCATTCCAACGTATAAGTGATCCATCGCTCCCATTTCCAACATCTGTACCTTATCCTCAAAATAAACAAAGTTCATCTTCCAAAACCCGCACCATCTATTATCCTTAAACTTGATATAGATCAATCCCAGAACCTATTACAAAAACCTCGAGCTATAACATTCATTTTTCAAAATAGATCGATACATTCAATCCTTAGACAAACACACGAACTAGATCGACATCTTCAATCCTAAAAATATATAAATTAGATCATTACCTTTAATCCCCCAAGAAATATCCTCCTTAATAATTCCTATATCCATCCTTCCACTTTATTCAACTCCATTTATGATTGCAGCCTAATCAATTTCTAAAATAATTCCTACTAGTACACCAATCTTGCGAAACTAAAACTTCAATCTCATTATGAATCAGTCCATCAAATCCTCAATTCTCATAACCTTAAATTATACAAAATTACTTTTCCAAAATCCGTTAGGTCGATGAATTTATATCCAACAACAAAACAATTGACTCCCGAACTCTCAAAATCTAAAATTTTAAATAATACCCAATCGTTTCCAAAAATCTGCGAAACCTTAAAACTTTGTTGAAATTCCATAAAATCTATTCATGAAATTTGTTGATCTCATACGTCCTTAGCCGAAACCAATAGTCATTCCAACATACAAGTAATCCATTACTACTATTTCCATCATCTGGACTTATATCCGCAAATCAACATGAGTCATTCTTATATCTGCTTAACTTACACCCTTAATATCAGCAAATAGTTATCGTTTTAAGCTTAGTACTGAAAATGACCTTAAACCTGCTAATAATCCATTCCCAAAGGTTTCCGAAACATAAGGTCTCAACTTCAATCGAATTGAATACCAACAATTAAACCATTGTTTCCAAAACCTTGATGGATCTATTTCTTCCAAACCGATAAAAATCATTTCTTAAAATCTATTACTACAACCTCGAGTTAACAATAATTATTTTCTAAACTAGCTCGATATCTTCAATCCTCAAAGAAATACACGAACTAAATCATTACCTCCATTCTCAAAGAAATGTACCCCAGAAATCAATAACTCAACTCTGATCAACCTCATTTTAATGGTTGCAAACTGACCTCTCCAGAGTAGATCAAGCTAGCACAACAAGTCTGTAAAACTAAGAACTCAACTCTTATTATAAATTGGTCCTTCAACTCTGCAATTCTAGAACCTTAAATCAAATAAGAATCATTTTTAGAATTTCTAAGATCAATGAGCTTACACCCCATAATAGAACAATCGACTCCCAAAGCTTTTAAAATCTAATACATTAACGGATGATAAATCATTTTCTGAAATCCTCAAGATTGATGGCTTTAATCCAAAACATTCACCTTAAAAACTTGTAAATTTTAAAACCCCGATTGCCACCAAATTGCTCATCCGAATCAGCGAAATTTAAAACTTGAAATTTAATTATTTCCCCCAAATCTTGTCAAACCTAACACCTTAATTACCCAAATCTTATTTCCTAAAATCTATAAGACCTCAAACCTTAGATAAAATTCTCTTAAACCAATCCTTAAAGTTCGTTGAGTCTACACTCTCCTATTCTATAATCTCTTTACATAAATTCTACAAAACCCAAGACCTCAATTATCTTAAGCGACTTAAAGCTAACTCCTCTCCTCATAGCTACGTGAGTTCCCACCTTACAAAGATTGCTTAAACCATGACATTCCCTTCAAACCTCCACATCATACAAGCAAACCACATCGCTAAAAAATCCAAACCTATTACGCTAAATGTTCATGCCTAATAATAGTATCCTCGATTATACTGCCTTCCGGCGACAACACAACCCTTGACCCCCTTTAAGAAAAACGAGTAAAACCAACATAAAACCAAAACCAAAACCGAAACCACATAACAAGAAAACAAAAAGAAAATCAGCATGCAATAAGATAACTAAATAAATAAAACAAGCAAACAAGCTCAAACAAATTCAAAACAAATAAAACATGTCAAAAAGCAACTTTACTTAAAATAAATTTTAAAACACAACTTTAAAAAAACATTATGGTACTACCTACGGGACATGTGGTTTTACCCAGAGTCGAACTGCTCTGATACCACCTGTGACACCCCCAAATCCTCACGCCCGGACACGGAGAAATTGAGACGTCCGGATGGTGACAACACGGGTCACCACCCTATCGACGAGTGCCAAGTGTGTGCAAGCGACACATGTGCACGAAGAAATACGTAGCGGATAGCAAAGACATAAAACTAAGTACCAGAATTTTTTCTTAAATAAAATACAAAGCGGTTCAAAACATACATAATAAAATAATACAAATACAAATATTGTTTCAAAGCCAAATCCAAAACATTAACTTCAACTCAGTTCTTCGGCGGAGCCGTACCCTCGGGCTCAGCCTCCTCCTCCTCCTCGAACTCTGCACCAAAATCTACGGTACCAAAAATGGTGCCGCAGGTAAGTAAAATCGAAACACCACTAGATAAAAACATATTAAACTCAAACAATATGCATGAATAAATAACAATGCACAAAACTTATAAACCATATTTTTCCACGCACACTAAAAACCCATTTGGCCCAAAAACATATCCTTTAAACAAAACCTCGCCATTATCTTGGATAACGGCCCAAAACATACCGTTTAAAACCAAGCCTCGCCATTATCCCAGATAATGGCCCAAACCACCATTTTCCCAGAAAATGGATCACAAGTCCTCTACACATCCTCGCCATTTTCCCAGAAAATGACCCATATCCAAAAACCATAAAAACCAATCCGATTATGCATGCACCATGACCTCCCCTAGGGATCATCCGCACACTCTGGCTCTGTGCCACACCGCAGGTAACGTCTACGCGTGTGACACCTACACGAGCGATGCCCAGATTCGCGCCCAGCGCGTAACTGGCCAGGCCATCCTCTAGTCCCCACCACTCTAGGAACCACGGAGTCGACACGACAGCGTTACCGTATCGTGCGATCCGGTCGTCGCCCAGTGACAACCCAGGGGATGTCACTCAGTATTATCCACTCCCGAGTGACTAGAGGAGCTCCACGGAGATAATGACCCATCCCGGCTTGGGCTCGTGATAAAATGCACATGTATGCAATAAATCCATTTATGCCAAAAAAACAGGATTTTCTCAATTTAAATAAAATGCACATGTATGCAATATGTAATGCACGCCTCATGGCACAATAACCAACCAGTCACAAACAACCAATAACCAAGCACTCTGTCCTCAATCCATCCGACCCCCGAACTCCTCGGACTCAGTCCGGAATCAACCAACCAACCAGATAATTTATTGTAAAAGAAAAATACATTTAAATCTAAAAATAGAGTTTAGAGAATACTTACAGCACTATACGGTATTTTTAGAAAGCTCGCGGCGTTGCAAACAGCGGAGGAAAATCAACGTAACAATGTATTTTACACTGTGGCCGTGGGTAATAAATTACCCACTTTCGAATGGGGACAAACCAAGGCATGAAATTGATAGGGAATGGCCTTGAGATATTTATGAAGCTAAAGGAAGTGAGTTTTGGCCGTGGGTGGCGGTGGAAACGGCGGTGGAGGGCAAAAACGGCCAAATCGGAGTTGAGCTCGTGGGAGCTGCTCCGGAGGTGGATCTAGGCTAGAAATGGGTGGGTTAGGTCGGCAAGAGGTAGGGTAAGAATTGGTGAAGAGATGGTCACTGGAGGTGGTGCGACGGCGCCGGAAACGGTGAAAAACCTTGCGGCTTAGATGCGCTTTTCCGGCCAAACGGCGGCACGGTTGGGGGAGATCTTTGGTGGGGTGGTGCGCCGGAGGGAGGGGAAGATTTCTGGGTGGGTGTCGCAGGCTATGCCGCCGGCGAACGGCGATTCTGGGCGGTTGAAGGTGGCGGCGACAGAGTGAAAAACAGAGTTGGGGGCAGCGACTTTGAGGGGCTCGTGGCGGCTAACGGTGGGTCTGATGGTCCTGAAAATTGGTGGGGATGTAGTTTGATTGGGAGGGGAAGAGAATGGCGAGGGTGGTGTACGACACCTCCACCGGACGGCGGAGATACGGCCGGTCAAAGAGGGGTTGACGGAAGGAAAAAAAAAAAGAAGGGAGGGAGAGATTTCGTGCACACGGGGGGAGAAATGGGGAGGAAGAAAAGAAAGAAAGAAAAAGAAGGGAAAGAAGAAAAAGAAAAGGAAAAGAGGAAAAAGAAAAGAATTGAGGTCCAATCCTCACATCCGGGGTCCAAAACAGCAATTTAAACACATAAAATGACTAAAATAAAATAAACACCACATCAAATAAATAAATAAAAAACCAAGAAAATATTTTAAACACAACGTAAAGCTAATATATAATAAATAACTAGTAAAAACTAACTATTTAATTTTAAATCCAAAAACAAGCTAAAATAAATTAAACAACAATTTAAATTCAACAGCCAATAAAATCTCATTAAAATCCGATTATTTAAAATACAAGCACTATAATATTAATTAAATTAAAAACACTCATTCAGTGAAAATACATGCAAAAGTGGGTCATCACATTGTAATATGTTATAAGTATGATAAGTTAAGTATGATATCTATTACATGTATATCAAGTCATGTAATATTCACTATTGCAAGTAAGTCATGTCTTTCAAGTTACGTTCAAGTTAGTTATGTCTAGGATACTCGTGATGTAATCATTATGATTATCCAAGCATCTCCACTTGTAATTCACACGAGGTACTTTTGGCGAAATCATTTTGATTGTCAGAATGCCGTTCAAGTTCAGTTACGCAAATACTCCAAGCGTAATCATTCTGATTGTTAGGGTATCTTATTTAAAATACTCCAAGCAGAATCATTCTGATTGTCAGAGTATTACTAGGTACTCCTGATGTAATCATTATGATTGCTAGGGTACGTGTTTTAGAATACTCGTGATGGAATCATTCTGATTGTTAGAGTATTACAAGGTACTCCTAGTGTAATCATTCTGATTGTTAGGGTACGTGTTTTAAGATACTCGTGATGGAATCATTGTGATTGTCAGAGTATTACTAGGTACTCTTGGTGTAATCATTATGGTTGTTAGGATACGTGTTTTAAAATACTCATGATGGAATCATTGTGATTGTCTGAGTATGTCTGATGGAAGATGTTGGGCGAAATCATTCTAATTGTTCCCTATTCCTGACGAAACGACTGGTGGAATCATTTTTGATTGTCAGAATTCAAGTCCAAGTTTATGTCAAGAAGTTAAGAATAAGCAATCATGGTGACCCTATGAGATAAGAATAAGTTTTAGATCAAGTCCACATTAAGTCAAGTTTCAGATTAAGTTCATGTTATGTTATGTTATGCTCACGTACATATTATATTCATGTTCACATTAAGTTTCAAATTCATGTTCATATCATGTTATGTTCACATTTATAATATGTTCAAGCTCACATTCATGTTATGTTATGTTCATGTTCACGTTATGTTTCAGGTTCACGATTTTGTCATGTTATGTTCACGTACATGTTATTTTCAAGTTCACGTTAATGTTATGTTATGTTCACGTTCACATTATGTCTTAAGTTCACGTTTGTGTCACATTATGCTTAGGTTTATGTTAAGTTCAAGTTCATGTTTATGTTATGTATGTTCACGTTCATGCTACCATGTTATGTTTCAAGTTCACATTCATGTTATGTTGCTAGCCCATGTTATATTATAAATTCAAGTTCATGTCATGTTAAGTCAAGTTCAGTTCACATTTAAGTTCAGGTTATGCCAGTTATGTCATGCTATATGTCAAGTTATACTATACTTACTTATGACTTTAATTATGCATTTATGCTTTTACTGTCATGCATGCATCTTTAACCTGTGTGGGAGTTTCCTGTTAACTTACTAAGATTTGTAATCAAATCTCAACGTAGTAGTCCCAACTACCATTCCCCCCCGAATGGTAGGCGATGTGTCAGGATCAAAGCAAGGAGCAGACATTGGTAGACTGAAGGAGGTTGACTAGACGCCACAGACACGACACAGAGCTTACAGCTTCCATAGTTACTCGACAAACTTTCTCAATAGTGTATTTTGGTAATGTAAATATGGAGTTTGGTCTCCCATGTTTTTGAGGTTATAGTCTTCTAAGACTCGTACTGAAATCGTAGATATTTATTTTGTTAAGTATGCTTTAATTACGATTTAACTATTTGAGATATTATAAGTTTAGTGCATAGTATTGCTCAAGAAAAAAAATTATCCGCTACGAATATTGCATAATGCTAGATGCATGTTAGGAATATTGCATCTTATATGTCATGAACAGGGGCAGGTAACTATGTGTTGCATGTCCCGACACTTCAGATGTCTATTCGATCCCAAGCAGAATCTGGGGGCGTCACAATATTTGTCTTGCAATAATTATTTGTGAGCATCAGACTTAGGATTACAAAATTCTTTCGCCACTATTCCTTTTAGAGAAAGAGAAATGATGTTTGCAGTTGTAGAGTGTGCAAGTGTCATGCAATCTCTTTGAAAAAATGAGGAAATACGGGACTTACATGAAAAGAATTAATTTTTTAATAGTGAATTCCACTCTTTTCCAAAACGATTGCGCAACGTTTGCACACTCTATGACTATACGTAACATTACTCATTCCAAAATTAAACCTTGGAGACAATCTGTCTTAGAAGCAAACCATAAAGACTATTTTAGTATTTAATTTTTTAAAAATTTTTATAACATTTTTTAACATTTTGTGGACTTATGTACCTTTACTTTTTTTTTTTTTAAATAGATTTCATATCATTCAATGAAACTGAAGTTACATTTGTGACTAATCAATACAGGAAAAAAATCTAGATTATCAGCCAGACTACTCATTAGTTATGTACCTTTACTTGATTCCTAACATACAGAGTTAGTTAGGTTATAACCGCTTAAGCTCCTTACCCAAGTTGAACCAAAAAGTTTACCTATGTCCAGAGGGTTTGGAATGGAGCATGTCCAAAATCCAATGGAGTAAGGGGCTTGTCAGACTACTTCTAGATCTACCACAAGTTCTTTTTATTGAAATTCTTAGTGAATGAGTACCCCATGAACATTGTAGCATCCACGTTTGTGAGAAAGTTATAAATAGTTAATTAACTCTTCCTCATCATTGGCGGTAACTCTTCACTACTAACAGTTAATAAACTTTCTTAGGAAAGTTAATTAATCATCACATCTAAAAAAAGTTTTAATTAAAATTTTGTGTGCGTTAGTAATTTTATGAGTATGGAAAATGTGAATGCACAAAAAAGGCCCTCTCTTCTCTTTCTCTCTCCACATTTATTAGAGCAATCATTTTAAACTTTTAATCTTGAAGTACGAAATTATTTTAAAAGACTCTAGAAGCCAACTAAGCGATGTAGACGTACAATCACAACAATTTGAAGTGGACTGTAAAACAAGCAAAGATCCAGCCTTACGAGAATTTTTCTATCTTGACATAATTCAAATTAACCTTATCTAACATTGGTATCAGAGCTAGATTGTTCTTCTTGCCTCTACAAAAATGATTACATTTTTTTGATGTTTTGGAATGAGTTTAAAAGTATGCAATTGACAATATATCTTGATTGTTTGAGTTTTTATTTATTTTCAATAGAGGCTATGCTTTGATATGTTTAAGATCAAGTTCACTATATGAAAACATTCCTGATAATGCCAGAAACATGTCCCTTAAATTCAGAGAATTATTTGCGTATAAAGGGAGAAATCTAAAGCCCTAATTTTAAAGTTCATGTTGGGACTGTTACTTTAAACCTAATTTTAACCAACAAAATGTTTTTTCCTAGACATAATTTTTATATGGTTTGAAGGTTGGAAAGCTGGATTCATAAGCTTTAAACTAACATATCATCCGCTTGATTCAAACCTAAAATGAGGAAGTTATGGCCAATTCAAAATGAGGTCTTGTTTGGTTATACAGTTCAAATGAGATGAGATAAGATATTTTGAATAGTAATAAAATTTTTGAGTTAAGATCATATGAGATAGCTTGTGAAAAAGTGTATATTTTAGATAGTGAGATAAGATAAGATAATTTTTACTTTCTAAAATTTGATAAAAGGGTGAGTCCCACCAATGATTGAAAATTATTTAATAATTATTGTGTAATAGTTAAGAATATATTAATAAACAATAATATTTATTATTACTAAATAAATATTATAATTACTAAATAAGTATTTCAATATAATTGAATATTGTAATATAAAATTATATTTATTGGAAAATTTCTTTTTTTTTTTTTTGAAAAATTTGAATTTTTTTTCCTCCAATATTTTTAATTGAAATTACTTGACATCTATTTGTGTATTTGAATATATGGACAGGAGCTGTCAGAAGCCTTAGTACTTTTTTTTTTCTAAGAGCCAGAAGCCACCCATATAGCAGCCCCATCCCAAGTTTATTAAAAATCCCTCACTTGTGGCGGAGGAATACCATAAACAAACTCAAACAACCAAAAACAGAAAATTACTTCTCTTTAATAAAAACCATCCCCAAACGATCCATACGGATCAAGCCTCGCAAACGTGTGTTCTCAAAACCCAAGCCCAAAAACTCAGAATTTACACCATGTGTTCCTTCTTTTGCCAAAAAATCCACTACCATATTTGCTTCTCGAAAAATGTGTCTAAACCTTGCATTGATCTCCATAGCAATCTCCTGCATCTCATCCCAAAAATCCCAAAGAAACCAGAGTCGACAAATTCCGGAGGCAAGCCAATTCATTGCCATAGAGGAATCTGATTCTACTAGAACATTCTAAAAGCGCAACTATTTGCAAAGACAAAGGCCATCCAGTAAAGCACGACATTCGGCAACCGTATTAGTAGCATTTCCATAACAATGCACAAAACCAGCAATATATCTCCCATTTGAATCCCGGATCACACCACCACCCCCTGCCTCTCCCGGATTATTACGAGCACCCCCATCTACATTTAATTTTACCATTCCCGCATGTGGCACTTCCGATTTAACATACTTTACTTTCTTCTTATGCGTTGGTAATATCGTTAAACTCAAGCTTTGCATTACCACGCTGTCCCCCTTTTCGATTTGCTGAAATTTTTGCAAAGAGCAAAAGGCATCTTTTATAAAACATTTTACCTGCCAAATTGCCTATCATTCTCGTTGATAGTTCCTTCCATTCTCATTGAGCATCTAGCCTTCCATAAAGCCCAAGAGATCAGAATTGGAAGTGCACCCCGTATCCATCCTACTTGTGTTCTGTTTGTTGCTCTCTGCCACCAGTACATCATCATACCCTTCCAATTTTTGATCTGTGGCAACCGAATATAACAGATATTTGCAAAATACCTCAAGACCCTTTGAGCACTCGGCCCTTCATACAATATATGTTGCAATGACTCCACACTTGGCACAACATAGCAATGACATTTAGATACAAGAGGGATATTCAACCGCTAAACTATATCATCTGTCAGCACAGCCCTTCTTTTTGCCCTCCAGCAGAAAAAATACAATTTCTTGGGGATATTGGCCTACCATAGCCACTTTTTCCAGTCACAATATTGTCCCCTTTGTCTAGAAATCTCCCAGGCAGACTTTGTTGTGAAAATCCCCTTCACCAAATGTTTCCAAATCAACACATCTGGTTTATTAGCCTTCAACCTCACGCTAGCTTCATTTATCTGCTGCAGCACCTCAGATGGGACCAAATCACAAATAAGCTCATTTTTTGGACCCCTATCATCAAACACTTCAGCAACCCAAAGGCCACTATCACCTGTCACCCACAAACATCTTGAAGAGGACCACACCCAACCGAATTATCCATCCCAAAATTTAAATGAGAAATTCTATTTGAAGTTCCCAGGTGGGGACTGCACATGCAGGCCCATTATTAAATGAGAAAAATCATCATTTAAGGAGGGATATTTTTGTAATTTTAAAAAAATTTTAAAGACAAAATTGCCTAGGCCTGCACTGTATGTAGCATTGCTCAACTTCATAAAGAGAGAATCCTGCACCTCCACAAATCTCTAATACCAAGACCCCCCTCTTCCACAGGCTTACAAATCACGCTCCAAGACACCCACTTACGTTTTCTAGTCTCCATTGAGGATCCCCAAAGAAAATCCGAAAAAATTCTTTTAATCATTACAAACACCCCTTTAGGCATTTTCAAAACCAAAAGCATATGTATTGGCATGCTATTCAACACATGTCTTAGAAGAATGATCTTCCCCCCAAATGATAAAATCTTACTTTTCCACCCCGCCAATTTTTTCTGAATCCTAGCCAAGAAACCATCAAATAAATTTATTTTTATCCGACTCACATACAAAGGAATTCCTAGGTATCCACACGGCCAACTTCACTCTTCAAACCCAGATATCAACTTAAGATCCCTCTTCCATTCCACCCCAATAGAGAAGGAACAATAAATAGTAGATTTACTGGATTCATCAACTGGCCAGACATTTCCTCATAACGATGCAAAGTTGACATAAGCCTCCTGATAGAAACCTTGCCACCATTGGCAAAGATCAATATATCATCCGCATACAATAAATGCGATATGAGAGTTCCTCCACAGGGGTGATAGCATTTGATACGGCCCAACCTGACTTGCTGTTGCAACATGCCTGAGAGAATTTCCTAAGGCAAGATAAATAAATAAGGTGATAAAGGATCACCTTTCTGAATTCCGCGCGATGCCTGAAAAAAATCTTTAGAACAACTATTCAACATTACCTAATAAAAAGGGGAAGAGATAGCATTATAAACTAGATTCCTCCAATCCTCGGAAAAACCCAAACGATGTAATACTTCCATTAGGAATTTCCAATTCACACGATCATACGCCTTTGCCATATCAATCTTCAACATCACATTCCCGCCTCGGACCTTTCGATTTATTCCTTGCACCAACTCCTGAGCCAAAGCCATATTATAAAAAATGCTCCGACTTGGAATAAACGTAGCTTGTTCCTTAGAAATAATTCTTTCAAGCACCGGAGCTAATCGACCAACCATAATCTTCGTCATAATTTTATACACCACTGAACAAAGGCTAATTGGCCTAAATTGACCAAACCCCATAGGTTCTTCCACCTTAGGGAGCAAAGCCAAATTTGTTGCCCCGAAAAAATTAGAGAAAGGCTGCCCAGCAAAAAAATCCTTTGCCATCTCTACAAGATGATTTGTATCTCATCTGTGTATTCAAACCGAGCCTGAGTGATTAAAATCAAGAAAAATCACCAATGAAGAGATGATGAACAGTAACTCTTTGGTAAGCCCCACTGTCGATCCTAGAGACTATGATCCACCTTTGAACTTTTTGATTCATTTTTCCGCACAGTATTGATACACATACACATTAGGATAAAGAAACTGTGTTTTGACATTTGCAAATGCCTGTAACTACAAAGTTGATATACACTCTCCACGATGGTGAGTGTAAAAGGAACAATGTTATTTCTTAGTGGAAAACAAAGCCCTACCATGTAGGGAGAGCATGAAGAAGCTTGCGATGGTTTTTTGCGGCAGAAAGTATGATTCGGCATATCATATTGTCTGAGTCAAGAGGTCTGGTCCAACTCCACGTGGGAGATCCAGAGACTAACAATTGGGCTTAAGGCAAGCAGACCATTCCCTGTCAGTCTACTCTTTTCATCATGCAATGGAATGATCGAGACTAAGGACTCCTATTCAATCACATTTGGAGTCAGATGGACGTTAGAAGGATACCTGATGAACTCATGCTATAAAAGGCTTAAAGTAAAAGCCAAAGTCTCACTTTTGAAATCATAAATACCTGGGAGCCCTTGGATTCAGATTCTTCGAAGAAAGCGAGTGACTTCAAAGGAGACAGAGAGTAGCAATGCAGCGCCACCATAATACTATGACATTGAGGTAGGTTAGCTTCTAAGACAGTGTCGTAGAATGGATAATTGTTGTGCAAGGATATTATGGAATTTTAGCATATGCATACTCTATAATTTCCCCATCCCCCTTTCTACAATCTTGAAATAATAAATATTATGTCATTATGTTTACGAGTATTTTTAGTTCGTATTTTTTAGATTTGAATGCATTCATTTTTGGTAATATATCTATGTGAGTCATGGTATTGCGTGTCAATCATCATGGGCTGAGACAAAGAATTCCTTTAACCATTGCCACGAGGTTCATATGGGTAGAGAGTCCCCATGAATAATTGGGGTGTGGTGATGTCGTGTTGGCCTCAGCTAATAAATAGGATGAAGAATCACCTGAGCGTATTAAGTGTTGATGTCTTCGAGTTGGTTGGCCGGGTAGACGTTCTCCGATGCAATATATATATATATGTATGAGAGTTGACCTGTGTTGGGGATGGGCGAGTTGACTTGAACCATGTTGGTTGGGTTGGAGAGATTACTTGATTTCGAACGGTGGAGCGGCTTATCCTCTATTGGCCCATCAAGCGATGAATGTATGTGTGAAGAATATTTATGTGATAATTGTGAATGACTATGTGATTGGTGTTACGTGTTTTACGTGCTAGAGAGAAGGGTGATTCCTTGTCTTAGTGACATACACAACTACATATATATGTATTGAGTTTTGTGTGCAGAAGGCCTCAGAGGGTGAATCCTCATCATGCTTATATATTGTTTGATTGAGAGGGTGATACATTGCCATGTTTCATGAATACATGTGTTTTTGCATAAGGTTGATTCATCACCACACACTAATACATGTGTTCATCCATTTCATTACAGAACACTGTTCATTGCATATTCACGAGCATTGTTTCTCACTACTATCTTGTCATAGCTACAAACTGCCTATCGAAACCATAGATTTTGACACTGAAATAGACCTAGAATTGATACATGAGGAGGAAGAACCAACCCAGCCTGAGCTAGGCACGTATGTCTATTCCTTGTTGTTGAACCCATCCATTTATGGAGGTTGTATTTTCCAGGAGTAGCTAGGCGACCAGATGTGTAGAATTATTTAAGGAATGAAGTGAATTGTGGATATTGTGAGAACATATTTATGGTTTTTACACTTCTGGTACTATAACATTTAGCCTTTAGACTAAATCTTTGTTATTCCGCTGCAAACCAATTATCTATTTCCTTATATGTACACTTCCTAGTGAATATTGCAAACCTAATCTGAATGAACCATGGGAGTTGCCTACAGGCCGGCACCCTTAGCACCACAGATCCTCGTTAGGTCTTTTATTGAGGGATGGGGCTCCACATTACTAAAGGAGAGAAACTAGATGGGACCATCTATGACATATGGCATTAAAAAATCCAAAATTTGCATAGTGAACAAGAGGTCCTAGAAAATCTGTCTCACCTTATGATAAAACTTGACGAAGGGAATACTTTCCAACATTGTGTGATATGGAAGCCTATCGGGCTTGGACAAAAAAAGATTGATAAATGTGCCTTACCATACTTAGCACCACACACAATGATCGTATTAAGGAGTTTGAGAACTGCTCAACTACCTGAGATATGTGTAACAAGTTAAAAATTGCCTATGGGGGGCATCAATTACTAGGTTTATGGCTCTTACTTTGAAGTTTGAGCAGTATGTTATGGACCCTAAACATACTGTGACTGACCATTTGATGTTGATGTCTACCTTGATTTGTGATCTTAAGGCATTTGGTAATAACCTCACTGATGAACAACAAGTTACCACTATGATACAATCTTTACTAGAGTCAACATGTGGTAAATGAAACTCGTTTTGACACACAATGAGAAAATTAAGACTTTGCTCATGATATGTCTACCATTTGGAGTAAGCGACGGAGTGCACAGATGTGCACCGTAGTACTCTTCTTGTTGCCCAAGTTTGGAAGCACAAGGCATTCAGGCCTAAGCACAAGCAAAATTGGAGCAGCAAATAGTTTTGGGCCACGGGATGGGAAAGTAGCAAAGCACTTGTAGTGCATTGGAAAAGATAAGTCCAAACCAAAGTGTTAAGACTGTGAAAAAGTGAGGCAGTCTGCTAGTAAATGTAGTAAGGCAAAAAATGTATTCACTAAACACAACTCTCTAATTACTTATGTTTGTTCACATATTTTTGTTGCTCACACAATTCCTGAATGGATTGCATCCACAAGAGTAACCAAACATGTAGCTCAAGATCGAGTTGGGTTCAAAGATAATAGAAGAATACCAGATGGCAGATAGTGCGTTATATTGGTAATGAAACTCAAGAGGGAATGCTTGGAGTTGGCACCTATCATCTCAAGATGCATCTACAGTGCTTGTTACTTCTGCATGATGTGCTTTATCCACTTGGTGTTCAATGTGATCTATTTTAAGTTATTTTTATGTTAAAACTCGATTTTACTTTTGTAACGCCCATCCTTGTAGTTAGACCTTTAGAAGATGATTTTAAGAAAATAAACGGGAATTACAATTCCTTTTCAAATTTCTTTTCCTTCCATGCCAGGATACAAAAGACTCAATGTTTATAAATAAAACATATTTCTTAATTTAAAAGGTTACAACCGAAAACATTTAAATTTTCAATTAAAGTCTCTCGTACAAAACGTTGTGCCTAGGCTTTCGCGCTCTTTTCCTTGGGCTGTGTCTATCCTAATGCGCCATGCTCATCTTGTCCCTGCGAGGGAACACATAAAAACTAAAATGAGTCGATGACTCGTAAGCATTACTTCATACAGTTAAAAAATAACAACATAGGTTTTCAGTCATGCATTCATCACTCCATACATATCATACATAGACATTCATTTCATTTTAAAGCGTTGCAAGGATGGGTTTTTCTTTAAAAGGGACTTCTTATCATAAAACAATTCCCCACACCTCACTGTGTTCATTTCTTAAAGAGTTTTAGCATGCATACATCCTTTCTTAACATGCATACATTCTTTCTTATCTCTTTCATTGGCCATTACACACTGTTATGCCCCATGTGTGAGGATTAACGGTCTTTTGGACCTGATTCTACCTGTGGCCACAAGTTAGGAATCCATTTCATTATGGTGTAGCACTGGGTGCACTACCAGTACTACTTACCCAACATTACAATTTGCCCAGTTCAGTCCTTTGATACCCTTATCTGTTCATTCATGGCCGTTATGTCTTTTCATATATTAAAACATTCAGTCCTTTCATCCATTTCAGTTCTTTTAGTCCTTCAGTCCGTTCATTCTTAAAAATCATTTAAAATCATGGATTATGTGCGTGTGTATGTGTGGTGGTGCAACGGAGAAGGAGAGAGCTCGGGGGAAGGGGGGACCATGGAGATGGAGCCTATGAAGTGGTGGTGTCAGTGGAGGTGCTCGGAGGAGAATGGGTTTCCTTACCCATTTCAGAAAGAGGGAGAAGGAGAGACAGAAAAGCTGTCGTGGGACTCACTACCAGTGAGGTTAGACTTGAGGGCATGAGGGGGAGCTGCTGGCGGTGGAGGTGGGGTTAGGCAGCCAGCAGTGGCTTGTGTTTGAGCTGAAAAATTGCATATTTTAACTATTTAAAACCAATTTATTTCAACTGGTTTGTGATATTATTATTGGTTTTAGATGGAAAAATAGTTAATAAGCATAAATTCGAGTTGTAATTTTTAAATTGATTAATATCATGTTTATGCTTAATTTTATAACTATGGTTTAATTGGACAATATTTCCTCACATATATAATATATTTTTTATAATCTATTTTCTTTTTAATTTATTTCGAATGTTATTTTTATTTCTTTATTCGCAGCATAAATAAAATTCACGAGATCCAGCTCTGACCAAAAGCGCATGCTTAGTCTTTCAAAGTAGAGTTGCTGAAAGAAAAAAACAAAAGATATAAATTTTGAGGACTTTGAATGATTGTCAGCAAGCGACTTGGAAAATAAAAGAGCAAGCCGAAAGAAGGTGAGAAGTTTACGTAGAGTTTTCTTTGACTAAAGAGAACAAGCCGAAATGAAGGAAAATAAGGGACGAGGCACGTTTCAACAACCAAAAAAATAAAAAGGAGCCGAAAAAAATAAAAATAAAGGAGAGACGTGGGATCTTCTACGGTTTGAGAAAGTTGACATTCACAAAGAAGATGATTTACGGAAAGCCAAAAGATAGAGGGAGTTGTTCGGAACTAAAGAAAAGAAAAAAAAAACAAGGTAGAGACTACAAAGTCAATTCTTACGGAAAGGCTTGGATTATTCTTCATCTTGAGAGGGCTGGGATTTTCAGAATATACGGAAAAGGAGCTAGCTTACGTCGGTTGATCGTCTGCTGGCTTGCATGGGTCAACATTTACGGAAAGGGATTCTAGCTGGACGTTCGGAGATGAACTAAAAAAAAAAGAAAAAGAGAGTTTACGTTCAGGGGAGTGATTTACGGAATTGAAGGGGAGAGGGACGGGAGAAAATTGAGAGAGGAATCGGTGCGTGAAAAAAGGATTGAGGTTGAAGTGAGGAGGTGGCCTGAAGGTTCGGTGAGGATGAAAAGAAAAATATAGAAGAGAAAGGAGACGACTGATACGGAAGAAGTGGTGGAAGAGAGAGGGTGAGTAGAGAGGTAGGAGAAAGAGGAGAGCTGGACGTTCGGACGGTTGGTGGAAGTGAGTTGTATTTGCTCTGTTTTTTAGAGTGAAAAATAGAGACTTTCGGATTGCAGCAGATGAGATTTTCGGTGAGGGATACTTCGTCTGAAGCAGTTCGCATGAGATTAGTTAGACAGGAAGAAGCTCTTAGTCTGGGGTAGAGCAGTAAGGGAGGCTCCTCTGGCTTTTGACGGACAGATGGGTTGAGCTGAAGAAAGAAGAGCTACGGACAACAACAGTTTTTTTATTGAATTTTTCTGGCTGGTGAGAGAAGACGTAGATCTGGAGTTTTTTTTTTTTTTACGTAAAGGAAGTGTTTATGTTTGGACTGTTTTTCATATGGGAAACAAACGGACTGGCTTAGTGACTCGCTCAAAAAAAATGAGTAGCACTAATGCTATCCCAAGTGCAGGAGGATGTCGTGTAATAATAAGGAATAAATTCCTAGATCGTCTCCTCAGGAAAAGTTTACTCAAAATTTAAACTTGTTGAAAAATTGTGAAAAACTTCACAAAGAAAAAAAAATAAATGGTATGTGCAATGGATGGAGAGGTTACTAGTCATGGACTAGATTCATATTTTTAGATTTGTTTGTCGGATTTGAGTGCAGCGATGAAAAGTAAGGAATTAAAATGCATGAAACTAAATTAAAATTGCTGAAATTAATAGACATTAATTTAAATAATAGGAATTAAAGATGCAAGAAAATAAATGACATTAACCTAAATAGAGGAATTAAAAGTGCGAGAAAAATAAATGATAATGATTTAAATAAACAGAAATTAAGGGTGCAAGAAAAAATAAATGACAGTAATTTAAATAGACAGAAATTAAATGTGCAAGGAAAATATAAGACATTAAACTAAAATTAAATAAAAACAGGAATTGTAAGGAATAAACTTGATGTTTGGAAATGGAGATTGCGTTCTCCAATCCAAAAATCTGAACTTCCAGATAAAATGATTTCTCAAATAAAATAAACACTCTAAATAAAATGCATCCTAAAAGAAATTGAACTCTCAATTAAATTAAACTTTCAAATAAATTACACACTCAAATTGAAGTTGAACTCTAAATAAAATAAACACTCAAAGAAATTATTTCCTAGAGGAACACAAAGAAAATGAAATTACAGAGCGACTGAAAAACTGGCTTCTAACACTAACGTCTGGAACCGAAAGAAGAAAACTCAAAATGAAAAAAAAATGCTTGACAGCCAATGTTGACCGAAAGGTCCGGCAGCCGTAAACTAAAAGCAAGAAGGGAAATAAAAAAAACTTCAGCTGCCAACCTCTGGTCTGATACGAAAAACTAAGCAAAGAAAAAAAAAATTTATAGTTCTGGAGATATGTAACCAACTGACTGAACGGTAGAATAAGCTCCTAGATTAAAAAGAACCAACTGCTACTTGATCTGTTAAACTAAAACTGCAAAAAAAAAATAATATGAAGAAGAAAAACTAAAGCTGTCGCTTTGTTCTGGGAATACCGAATGAAAAACAGAAAATGGAATTGAATAAGAAACAGAGAGTTTCTCTATAACGTGGAAAGAAAGCTTGCTTCCTTAGATTTCAAATTAAAGCTGTAAAATAAACTGCTGCTGAATGAAAAATAAAACAGAAGAATGAAACTGAAAATGAAAAACTAAGCAAAAAATTCTGTCTTCTCCCCTTTCTCTCTGTCCAGCTATCTCTTTTTATAACCGAAAAAAAATTTCTTTCCCGTAGATCACTCCGTGCGTGATGCTTGTATTGGTTTGCTGTCATGGTTTTCAGATTTGTGTGTTGAAATGCCGTGAGAGACTTGTGCATTGAGGTTTTGTTTTCTTACTTTATTTTCTGCATTAAGTGTGATGAGAGCTGCTAAGTGTTTTATTTTTTTCTGCAACTGTCCAAGTTCCAGCCGTGATTTGCTTTGCCGAGTGATGCATGTGCATTTGTTTCTTCTTTCCTCTGTATTTCTTTTTTTTTTCTGCATTGTTGACTGCATGTGATGTTGCCGTAGGTTGCTGTCCAACTTTGTGTATGTGTATGCTTTCTATTCCCAGCCGTGATTTCAGCTTCTACCGTGTGAGACTTTTCTTTTTTTTTTTGGTTGTGCTGTCTTGCATGTGCTGAACTGCTACTTTTCTGTTTTCTGCTGCAGTTTTTTTTTTTTGCTGCTGCCCATGGATGTGTTTCTTCATTTTCTGCAGGAGGTCTTGTTGTTTCTGCATTTCTGGTTTGCCGTGTGCTGCATTGGGGTGCCATGATTTCAGTTTGAGGTGCAGGTGCTGTCCGTGTGTGTTGAGGTGCCGTGATTGATGCTGCTGAATTAAAGTTTGATTTGCTGTGAAAGACTTTGCTTTCTTTGCTGCTGTCCAGGTACATGTGTGAGTTTAATTTTCTGCATGTTTGAACTGCATGTGCTGTGGGCTCCATGTTTCTGCATTGTTGACATTGGCATGTGCCGTGAGATGCTGCTGCTGTTTGCCCATATGCAAAAATACTAGAGTTGATACCACTGACAACTGAAAGAGCAATTGTTTGGGCCCTAGTTTGTGGTGGTTCAGGGAGAAGCTCTAAATTCATGATGCCACTGCAGCCATGTCGGATGGACGTCCCTATACAATCTGTGCCAGTGTCACCTCCACCAATGACAACTACTTTCTTGCCCTTAGCAGAAATGTAGTTACCATCCTTGTGGTTGCTATCAAGCAAACTTTTAGTGTTTGCATGCAGAAACTCCATGGCAAAATGGACTCCTGATAACTCCCTTCCAGTCATTCATCCGTACATTTGGGTCCCTGTGTTGAACACCCTCACGCTCATAATAAATGAAACCTCGATGTTTAACAGCATCAGTAACCTTAGTAGGCCTCTTCAATGATTCACCCTCTTCTACCTTCTTATTGGATTTCCCATTCAAAGATGCAACTGCTAACTTCTTAAGCTCTTCAAAAGCATCTTTTCCTTTTAATCATGCACCGACTTTCACACCCTTCAAGCACCAAATTCCAACTCCTTTTTACGTCCAACTAGCCCACCGAAAGCACCCCCAGACAACACGTGAAACTGCTTCTTGACTTTACGTAAAAGCTTCACCGTTTGATCTCGTGAATTTTATTTAAGCTGAAAATAAAGAAATAAAAATACACTTGAAATAAATTAAAAAGAAAATAAAATATTATATATGTGAGGAAGTATTGTCCAATTAAATCATAGTTATAAAATTAAGCATAAACATGATATTAATCAATTAAAAATCACAACTCGAATTTATGCTTATTAACTATTTTTTCCATCTAAAACCAATAAATAATGTCACGAAGCAATTGAAATACATTGGTTTTAAATAGCTAAAATATGCAATATCTCAGCTCAATCACACCCCCTAACTAGCTTTTTGCTAATCCTTGAGCAAAATAGTGAAAATTAATTGAGATGAATATTGCATAAAGATCGAAATTCAAACAAAAACAATCAAACTCAATTCTGAATTCTCACAAAAGTGACACGTTACTATTCAACCCCCAAGGGTTATACCCATCAAGACTATCTTCAACAATATTTCACATAGAATTAAGGGAAATATCTCAGGACTCAAATGTGTGTGTGAAACTAAACTGGTTGTGTGTTCCTCATTACTAGCCATGATTTGTCATAGGATTTTTCAACCTTAAGATTAATCATTTGCTGATTCTAACTACCTCAAAGCCCAAGGGACTAGCAGTTTTCACGCCAGCTCTGTTTTTAAAGGTTGGACACTCAACCCCCAAAGTCTTGGGTAACTGTTTCTAGCCCTTTTTACTTAGGAAAGTTCACTAAGCCGCCTTTATTTCTTCTTCGTTTTTTTTTTTTTTTCTTTTCTTTTCTTTTTGGCATGGCTCGGTAGTCCTGCAGTTTACTTCTCCAGTGTTAAATCAATGAATGGTAAATAAGGAACACTACAAGCGTAAGCATGTGCAAAATGTCCTTCAAACTTTGCCTTTCGTTCTACAGAAATCTTATCAAGTTTCATCTCAATAACTATAACATCTCGGTGTTTTAAGCCACATATCAACAAAATATGATGCATCAAAAATCATGTTCTATGTTTAAGCTTGAAAATAAATCTTCAGAAAATAATTCCGCTCAACTACTCCACCAAGATACTCAAATTTCACAAAAATGCCAGCAGCCAGCAATAATTCCGCTCAACTATATTTTTTTTTGGTACTAACACATCTTCAACAGAAAACTCTCCCCCCAACTAAATTTGACATTGTCCTCAATGTTCAGCAAATGAATGTTCGACTGTGACGCCCCCAAATTCCGCTTGGGATTGAACGGACATTTGAAGCGTCGAGACATGCAACACAAGGTTACCTGCCCCCGTTCATGACATATAAGATGCAATGTTCCTAACATGCATCTAGCATTATGCAATATTCGCAGCGGATAATTTTTTTTTTCTTTAGCAATACTATGCACCAAACTAAAAATATCCCAAATACTTGAAACATATTTCATACATAAAAACATACTAAAAAGCCGTGATCACTACACTAGTCCAAAATGGTTGTGATCAAAAGAATACTTGAGATACAACTCCAAAAGTACAAGTAGTAACCTAAGTTAAATACTATACCATCATCAACATCGCACCGTAGCCTAGATGACCGTATTCAGATGGTCAGATTCCAATTCTTCTTTGGGTCCTGTAACAAGATCTACCATTCGGGGGGAATGGTAGTTGGGACTACCACAGTGAGATTTGATTACAAATCTCAGTAAGTTAACATAAAACTCACACACAGGTTAAAGATGCATGCATGGCAGTAAAAGCATAAATGCATAAGTAAAGTCGTACATAAGCATAGCATAACTTGACATATAACATGACATAACCAGAACTTAAACGTGAACTGAACTTGACTTAACATGACATGAACTTGAGTTTAAAACATAACATGGACTTGAAATGTAGCATGAACGTAAACATGCATAACATAAATATGAACTTGAAAATAACATAAACTTGAACATATCATGACATAAACGTGAACTTGAGACATACTGTAAACGTGAACTTAACATGATGTGAACATGAACTTGGAACATAACTTGATCATGAACATAACATGTACGTGTACATAACAAAACATGAACTTGATCTGAAACTTGACTTATCATGCACTTGATCTGAAACTTGACTTAATACGTACTCCACAGTTGTTGTGGCCCCACGTATTCTACGTGTCACAATTGCTGTGTCTCACGTAGTGTATGCTCCACAGTTGTTGTGGCCCCATACTTCATGCTCCACAGTTGTTGTGGCCCCATGAATACACGTAACATAAAATATAATACGTACTCCACAGTTGTTGTGGCCCCACGTATACACGTAACAGAAAATATAATACGTACTCCACAGTTGTTGTGGCCCCACGTATACACGTAACATAAAAAAATAATACGTACTCCACAGTTGTTGTGGCCCCACGTATACACGTAACATAAAAATATAATACGTACTCCACAGTTGTTGTGGCCCCACGTATATACGTAACATTAAATATAATACGTACTCCACAGTTGTTGTGGCCCCACGTATTCACGTAACATAAAATATAATACGTACTCCACAGTTGTTGTGGCCCCACGTATTATACGTAACATAACATGTCTTATCTTTCTTAATGCATGAGATATTAATTAATATCATATACTTTTCTAACATGGCGTATACTTGTAAATGACACAATATGATTTAATCATAACATTTCATGGCATACTTAACATGTCATACTTATAACATACATCATTGTATGATAGAAAAGATTATGTAACAGATAATTATTCATGAGAGATTAAATCATACGTAGCAGATAAACATGTAATGACATAGCATGACATGGCATATACGATAACATACATACATAAATTGTAGTTCTCTTACCCATCACACATACACAATAAACTGATAGTAAGTTAGAGGCTAACTTACCTCGATTGTCACGTTCTACGAGAATAAAGTGCGATATACGAGAAACTGTAAAAGGTCATTCTAAAAGTTAGAAATTTAATTACTAACAATTAGAAACATGGAAACAAGTTATCTTAGAGTAAAATTATCATTTTACCCTCTACATGTGGGAAAACGACCATTTTACCCATAACTTAAGGATTTCATATCCTAACTCCAAAAAATTCCAAAATTTACATTCCTCATGTAAATTTTGTTCTAAACTCAAATATCAACTCAGAAAAATTTAAAACAAAACATCACTATGGAAAACACACTATGGCCGAAACATCCATAGGCCATTTCTCTTGATTTTTGTTACAATTCCTTCCAACTTCAAAACTCATGCTTAAACCAAAATTTTACAACAAACATCTTCCAATCCTAAGTTTAAAACCATACTTGAAACATCCATTTAGAAAAAGCTAATAATCAACACCAAACTTTTTTGTAAAAAGATCAAAACACTTGAATCACAAGCTTTGTCCTTAAATCAAAACATCTCCAAGAATTCCAAAAAATCTAATCTTACTTCTAACATATTCATAACATCATCCTCAGATAAACCATGCTTTAAAACATCAAACTAAAGTCACCAAAATCACAAAAATAACACTTGGAGTTTTTGATTTTACACTTAGTCCAAAAACAGAAACTTTTTCTTAACTAGCTTTGATAAATCTCTTGATCAATGGCTTAAGAAGGTGAGATCTTTGAAATAAAGTATCACATGGTTTAAAAACGTGTCCTAAAGAATATCCAACCATCAAAATTAAAATCACATGGCTAAAACCCAAATAAAACATGGATCTAACCTAAAAACATCAAATCTTAGGCCTAACCGAAATTCTCTTGCATAGAAAAATCATATCTTTGAAACTAATACTAAATATCTCCAAAATAACATCCTAACATGAAAATAAGAGACTTAGGATCATCATATAAAAATATCAAAGCCTTTAGAGTAAGATCAAACCTCAAAATATTCAAACTTTATCCAAATAAAAACTGTTTTGTCACTTCCAGTTTTCATGTTTCTAGATCTAATAAAATCTATCATCAAAATCTTTATTCATGCAACAAAACCTCAATGAAAACTCTTAAACACATTCTAAGAACACTCCATAAAATTTTCGGACCAAGATATGTCCATTAGCTTGGTCAAAAACTCCAAAACATAACACACTCTCCAGATTCACGCCCAGAATGACCTTTCCATGGTTAAAAATACTTTTGACCGACCAAATGACCATGGAATGATACGAAAAATACATCTACGGAAACTAGACTCAAAGAGGAACAACTTTTATGAAGGAGTCATCGTGTGAAAATACTTACAAAGGGTCGAAAAACTCCACGCAAAAAGACCCAGAAATCTGCCCGAGAGAGCTCTTTTGGGTTTCTCTCTAAGAACGGGGTGAAGAAATGATTAAAGTGAAGTAAGTGTGTCTTGCACGACTCAAGACTTCTGTAGGGAGAATATTTGGACCTTAATGATCATTGAGTGGAGGTGTAGACATGTGACATAATGTAGAGGATAGTGGGGGGCAAAAGACAACTTACAAAGGCTATGAGACATGGGACTTGATGGGGTGGGTTCCTCCATATTAATGAGTGCAACTTGATGCAATGAATGGTCTGCCAAGTGGGGGAGGAAATTTCTCCAAGAAGCTATGCCAAGGTGGCCAAAATTCGTGGGCTTTAGTGGGCCTTAGTGGGCCTCAACCAAGTGGGCTTCAATTTGGGGTTTAAAGGGGGTTTGGTTAGGGTTTGAGATGCTATCAAGCCCAAATCCAATTTTTCTTGGCCCAATCAAATTTCTAAGGTTTAAAATGTTGGATAAAGATGTCATAATAGGAATTTGAGAAATTAATAGCATGTGAAAGTGATTTAATCAAGTGATTAAACACAATACTAGAAATTGGATCAAAAAGGGTTTGAATGCCAACTTTAGGGTTTGGGGAAACCGTTTAGGGTTTCGGTTTCAACCAAGTTTTTGGGGTTTCAAAAGGATTCCAACCATTTAGGGTTTTACTAGGGTTGAAACCCTCTTCATCTAACTCAATTTGGTTGATCAGATGAAAAAAAACTGTTTTGCTTAGGTGGCATGATCTCACACATTGATTTCCTTCACAAATCCATCTAATGGTTTCTCTTTGTGCCAAGTATCTAATACTATTCATTATGTGTGGTTAAGATCTTGCCAAGTGTCCAAATAAAACTTCTCTAACCTAATTTGGACATTTCACACTGTGATTTTGAAACCACTGCACTTAGTACGCTTATCGAGGTTACTATTCACTCCGAAAAAGTGCATAATAAACTTAGTACTGAAAAATCCTAAATATTCAACTGAGTCTAGTGGCGTAAACTATAACGTAATCTGACACTTCTAACTACCTCAAACAAATAAAATCACATTTCTGGCACCATAGTGAGTGATAAAACTAATTATGTTGACATACTAGAACTTATGCGATTAGCCGATTCGTAAAAACTTATGGGGTTTTCACGAGGTTTCTAATGTCTATAGAAATTCCACCATTGAATTTCTTGCGGGCTGTTACATCGACGACATATGCTATGCAGGCATGAATTTAAGCAAGATAAACACTGCATAACATATATTGACACGAAAGAGTAAAGAGGAAAAATGTCACCTGAGATACTCGAGTGCACACAGGGAGTAGATTTCTATCAAAGTTAGAAGATACAAAAAGCAAAAGAAATAAAAACAAGCAAGAAAGCAAAATAAAAAAGTTTTGGAACGAGATTACCAAATGATATGAATATGAAGGCAATGTTTCTTGATCCATTTTTTCGTCAAAATAACAAAAAAAATCGTACCTGCAAAAAGAGAATACGAGAAAATTAGCAAAAGATAACTGAAATATATATATATATTTTTTAGATAAGTCCGTGACCCGACAAGTGTGGCTGGAGATTTGAAAAAAACGCCTGATATTGTTGACAAATGAGATTGAAGGCTCCGAGTTTCTAAAAAAATGTCATTTTCACCGATCGGGAAAAAAATCACATTGCTCTATAAAATCAGTCTTAAAGTTCATCCAATCCGCATCAAGTTTTCTTCTTATCTTTATAACTCATCGGCATTCCTTCAACATTCTCGCTTTAAGTTTTCAATTCCTTTCTCAATGGCTCATTCTTCTACATCTCAACCTCCTGTCCTTTCTGCAGCTGCCATTGGTGCCATGTTGCAACAAGAAAATAATAGCATGGCTAATAAGTCAGACTCCGATGCTATCTACGACTTGGTGAGTCTCGGAACTCGCTACTCATCCTCTATTGTTGCTTTTTCCCAGCGGGTTCAAGCCAAAAACCATGAGGTTGAAAGGCTTAAAGAACAAATTGCTGTACTTCAACGAATTGTTCAAGAGTCTCACACAAGGGAAGGAATCCTTCGGCAGCAGAATAAACAGTTGAAATCTCTATTGGATTCTTCATTCCGCTTGCCAGTTCCCATGAATAGGGCTGACATGATTTTGTATGAAGAGAATGAGCGTCTCCAATCTGAGGCTAAGAACCTCAAGTTTATGTAAAAGCATTTTTAAATAAAATCTATCTATTTTTATTTTTATTTTTTTATTTTTTTTATTTATTTATTTTTATTTTTTTTTTTAAGAAACAATGCCATGGTTCCGCTCCTCACTAGTGAGAGACATAGTCCTCACTGAATCGAACGAAAGAAACAAAGTGCATAGAACTAATCAAACAAAACAAACAATCAACAAGAAAAATAAAATCAAATGCAAAAGAAAAAATAAAAGAAAATGCAAGTAAAGAAAACTGTAAAGAAGGAGAAACGAATCAAAACACTTCCCTGGGATCTTGCACAAGCAAGATCTCTTCATGTGGATCAAAATCCTTCAGAAATGACTTTAGACGTTTTCCGTTGACAGTGAAGCTATTACCATTCTTCGGATTGACAATGTCTACCGCGCCATGATGATGAACAGTCTTTACAATGTATGGTCCACTCCATCGGGATTTCAACTTTCCAGGAAAAATATGCAAACGAGAGTTGTATAGGAGAACTTCCTGGCCAATTGTGAAATTGTGATGACCCGCTTTTATGTGTATTTTCACTGAAGGGATATTTTAATTTAATTAAATATTTTATAGTACTTTTATTTTAAATTATCGAGTTTTAAATAGATTTTATTGGCTGTTGAATTTAAATTGTGATTTAATTTATTTTGGCTTGTTTTTGGTTTTAAAAATTTAAATAATTGGTTTTTACTAGTTATTTATTTTATTTTAGCTTATTGAAGTGTTTAAAATATTTTTAGTGGTGTTTATTTATTTATTTGATGTAGTGTTAATTTATTTTAATCGTTTTATGTTTTTTATACCGTTTTCGGCTGATCAGTCTTTGGACTTCCGACGTGAGGACTGGACCTCATTAATTTCCTTCATCTTTTTCTTTTTTCTTTTCTTTTCCTCTTCTTTTTCTTTTTTCTCTTTTTTCTTTTTTCCCTTTTTTCTTCCTCTCCCGTTCGGTTCTCTCTCTCTCCCCGCGTCCCTCTCTTTCTCTCTCTCTCTTCACCCACGCCGGAACCAAACCCCACCCAGGCCCGCCGATTCACCGGCGTCGTGCCCGACGCCACCCCTGCCGGTCGACTCCCCTCCGGCCGGTGATCACTCCCCCCAACTCCCAGCCCCAACCGGCCGGCCGTTTGGCCGGAAAACGCCCAAAAAGCCGCACGGTTTGTGGCTCGATCCGCCGCCGTCGCTCCACCTCCGGCCACCACCTCTTCACCACTTCTTCCCCTACTCCTTGCCGACCTAACCCACCCATCCCCGGCCTCAAACGGTCACCGGAGCGGCTCCCACGAGCTCAACTCCGATTTGCCCTTTTTCCGCCCCTACCGGCGTTTTCGCCGCCACCCATGGCCAAAACTCACTTCCACTAGCTTCATAATCATGTCTAGACCATTCCCTATCAATTTGGTGTCTTGGTTTGTCCCCGGTCAAAAGTGGGTATTTTGCGCCGAAGCTTCTAAAAATCCTATATAGCGCTGTAAGTATTTTCCAAACGCTACTTTTAGATTTAAATGTATTTTACTCTTTCAATAAATTATTTGGTTGGTTCGCTGATTCCGGACTGAGTCCGAGGAGTTCGGGGGTCGGACTGGATGGAGGACGGAGTTGCTTGATTTAACCGAAAAAAAATTTCTTCCCCGTAGATCACTCCGTGCGTGATGCTTGTATTGGTTTGCTGTCATGGTTTTCAGATTTGTGTGTTGAAATGCCGTGAGAGACTTGTGCATTAAGGTTTTGTTTTCTTGCTTTATTTTCTGCTTTAAGTGTGATGAGAGCTGCTAAGTGTTTTATTTTTTTCTGTAGCTGTCCAAGTTCCAGCCGTCATTTGCTTTGCCGAGTGATGCATGTGCATTTGTTTCTTCTTTCCTCTGTATTTCTTTTTTTTTCTCTGCGTTGTTGACTGCATGTGTTGTTGCCGTAGGTTGCTGTCCAGCTTTGTGTATGTGTATGCTTTCTATTCCCAGCCGTGATTTCAGCTTCTGCCGTGTGAGACTTTTCTTTTTTTTTTTGGTTGTGCTGTCTTGCATGTGCTGAACTGCTACTTTTCTGTTTTCTGCTGCAGTTTTTTTTTTCTGCTGCTGCCCATGGATGTGTTTCTTCATTTTCTGCAGGAGGTCTTGCTGTTTCTGCATTTCTGGTTTGCCGTGTGCTGCATTGGGGTGCCATGATTTCAGCTTGAGGTGCAGGTGCTGTCTGTGGTCCAAGTTTTCTGCTGTCCGAGTGTGTGTTGAGGTGCCGTGATTGATGCTGCTGAATTAAAGTTTGGTTTGCCGTGAAAGACTTTGCTTGCTTTGCTGCTGTCCAGGTACATGTGTGAGTTTAATTTTTTGCATGTTTGAACTGCATGTGCTGTGGGCTCCATGTTTCTACATTGTTGACATTGGCATGTGCCGTGAGATGCTGCTGCTGTTTGCCCATATGCAAAAATACTAGAGTTGATACCACTGACAACTGAAAGAGCAATTGTTTGGGCCCTAGTTTGTGGTGGTTCAGGGAGAAGCTCTAAATTTATGATGCCACTGCAGCCATGTCGGATGGACGTCCCTATACAATCTGTGCCAGTGTCACCTCCACCAATGACAACTACTTTCTTGCCCTTAGCAGAAATGTAGTTACCATCCTTGTGGTTGCTATCAAGCAAACTTTTAGTGTTTGCATGCAGAAACTCCATGGCAAAATGGACTCCTGATAACTCCCTTCCAGTCATTCATCCGTACATTTGGGTCCCTGTATTGAACACCCTCACGCTCATAATAAATGAAACCTCGATGTTTAACAGCATCAGTAACCTTAGTAGGCCTCTTCAATGATTCACCCTCTTCTACCTTCTTATTGGATTTCCCATTCAAAGATGCAACTGCTAACTTCTTAAGCTCTTCAAAAGCATCTTTTCCTTTTAATCATGCACCGACTTTCACACCCTTCAAGCACCAAATTCCAACTCCTTTTTATGTCCAACTAGCCCACCGAAAGCACCCCCAGACAACACGTGAAACTGCTTCTTGACTTTACGTAAAAGCTTCACCGTTTGATCTCGTGAATTTTATTTAAGCTGAAAATAAAGAAATAAAAATACACTCGAAATAAATTAAAAAGAATATAAAATATTATATATGTGAGGAAGTATTGTCCAATTAAATCATAGTTATAAAATTAAGCATAAACATGATATTAATCAATTAAAAATCACAACTTGAATTTATGCTTATTAACTATTTTTTCCATCTAAAACCAATAAATAATGTCACGAAGCAATTGAAATACATTGGTTTTAAATAGCTAAAATATACAATATCTCAGCTCAATCAATAGGAAGTTTAAAGATCAATTCAATTTTTGCCTTGTCGACGTTTATACCTTCCGAGGAAACAATATGTCCCAAGACAATGCCTCGAGTAACCATAAATTGGCATATCTCCCAATTAAGTAAAAGATTTTTTTCCTCACACCTCTAAAGAACACGTGCCAAATTATGCAAATAATTTTCAAAAGATTTCCCAAAAACAGAGAAGTCATCCATGAATATTTCAAAAATATCTTCAATCATGTCTGAAAAAATATTCATCATGCATATCTGGAAAGTAGCTGGGGCATTACATAAACCAAGAGGCATTCTGGTAAAAGCATATGTGCCAAAAGGACAGGTGAAAGTGGTTTTCTCCTGATCCTCAGGTGCCACAGCAATATGATAATAATCAGAGTATCCATCCAAGAAACAATAATATGCATTACCAGCCACTCTTTCTAAAATTTGATCCAAAAATGGTAAAGGAAAATGATCATTCCTATTGGCTGAATTAAGTTTTCTATAATCAATGCTCATTCTCCAGCCAGTAATCATTCTAGCTGGAATCAACTCATTTTTCTCATTTTTAACAACAGTCAAACCCAATTTTTTTGGTACCACTTGAGTCGAGCTTACCCACTTACTGTCTGAGATGGGGTAGATGATACCCACTGCGAGCAATTTGAGCACTTTCTTTTTGACAACTTCCTTCATGGTGGGGTTGAGCCTACGTTGAGCATCTCTAATTGGTTAGGCATCGTCCTCCAAGTGGATTTTATGAGTACAAATGGTGGCATCGATTCCTTTGATGTCAGCTATGGTCCATCCAATTTCACCTCGATGCTTCCTTAACACTTCAATCAGAAGGCCTTCCTCTTTCTGATTTAATTTTGAAGAGATAACCACATGGAATGTGCCTTCTTCAAGGCCAAGGAATGCATATTTTAAATCTTCAGGAAGTGGTTTCAGTTCCAGCTGGGGAACTTCTTCCTCTGAAGATTTAAATATGTCTGCTGGAGGTAGAACCTCAAATTGGGGTTGCCATCTTGCACTTGTGGCTTGTACCTCTAGTGGTGAAGAAAAATCTACAACACAATCTAACACCTCAAGAAAATTTTCATTAGCATGATCAGTTTCCTCATTAAGCAAAAATTTAGAGGTTTGAAAAATATACTCATCATCTAAAAAGGGAAGGGTTGAGCAAATGATTTATGTTGCTGTCAAACCCTCCACAGCATTCGAGTCACTAATGTCGTCAAAGTGGTCCAGCATTTTGCATGCATTAAAAACGTTCAACTCAAGTGCCATATTCCCAAAAGTGAGCTTTAGGATACCACTTCTACAATTGATCAAAGCATTTGACGTAGCTAGAAATGGCCTCCTAAGGATGACAGGAGCTTGAGAACTGTTGGCACTTAACTGATCCATATCCAAAATCACGAAGTCAACTGGATAGTAAAGCCTATCGACTTGCACAAGCACATCTTCCACAACTCCTCTTGGCTTTTTAATTGATATATCGGCTAACTGGAGCATCATTGTGGTCGCCTTTAATTCTCCCAACCCAAGTTGCTCATAGAGTGAGTATGGCAACAAATTCACACTACTGCCCAAATCCAACAAAGCTCTAGCAATTCGAGATTCACCAATCATGATGGAAATTGTAGGGGAGCCTAGATCTCTATACTTTGGAGGAGTTTCATGCTGAATTATCGCACTCACTTGTTCCATTAGAAAGGCCTTTTTCTTTACATTCAATCGCCTCTTTACTGTGCATAGTTCCTTCAAGAACTTGGCATACGAGAGAATTTGTTGAATGGCCTCCAACAACAGAATATTGATTTTTACTTGCTTGAACACCTCCAAAATTTCTTTTTGTTGTCTACTCTTGGTAGTCGACAATAATCTCTGAGGGTATGGTACTGCAGGCACATATTCCTTATTCAAATCCTCAATTTCCTGACCCATATGCTCATTCTCTTTTTGTTGGTTTCCACTTGAGTCAACTTGTGTCTTGGGTGGTTCTGTTGCATTCTCTAAGACCTTAGTACGTTGTTCTGAATCACAATCATCTTCAACTGAAGATCTTGGTTTGGTTTGTTCAACTACGATATTGTGCACTTGCAGTTTTGCACCGATCAAGTTTTTGGCGCCGTTGCTGGGGATTGATTTATTCTTATTCTTTTTGCCAATATCGATACAAAGTAATTTTGGTTTTAATTTAGAATTTTATTTTAATTTGTTCTTATATTTTATTTTTATTGCTCTACAGGTATGTTTTTGATATTGGATGCGTCGTGCTAGATCTCGTGGCATTACTCCTTTTGATCCGGAGATTGAAAGAACTCTTAGATCACGAAGAAAAAATAAGATACTAGCCATGGCTGATGAAGAACATGAGGCACTGTGTAATAGCCCACTAGAAATTCAATGGTAGAATTTCTATAGACTTGAGGAACTTCGTGAAAACTCCGTAAATTTTCACGAATCGGCTAATCGCAAAAGTTTTAGCCTATCAACATAGTCAGTGTTATCACTTGCTGTGGTGCCAAAAATGCGATTTTAATTGTTTAAGGTAGTTAGAAGTGTCAGATTACATTATGGTTTATGCCACTAGACTCAATAAAATATTTAGGATTTTATGGCCCAATAATCAATTTTCATAATTTCGGACGAAATGACTGTTTGAAACTGTGAATTTATTTATAGGGGCACTTTGGGGCTGAGTTTTGGTAACGGTTTTTACTGTAAGTTAATATGAATATTTAGGATTTTTCAATACTAAGTTTATTGTGCCTTTTTTTGGAGTGAATAGTAACCTCGATAAGCGTACTAAGTGCAGTGTTTTCAAAATCACAGTGTGGAATGTCCAAATTAGGTTAGACAAGTTTTATTTGGACACTTGGCAAGATCTTAGCCGCACATAATGAATAGTATTAGATACTTGGCATAAAAAGGAACCATTAGATGGATTTGTGAAGGAAATTGTGATGACCCGTTTTTACGTGTATTTTCACTGAAGGAATAATTTAATTTAATTAAATTTATAGTGCTTTTATTTTAAATTATCGGATTTTAATTGGATTTTATTGGCTGTTGAATTTAAATTGTTGTTTAATTGATTTTAGCTCGTTTTTGGTTTTAAAAATTTAATAGTTGGTTTTTGCTAGTTATTTATTTTATTTTAGCTTAACGATGTGTTTAAAATATTTTCTTGGTGTTTATTTATTTATTTAAAGTGGTGTTTAATTTATTTTTAGTCGTTTTATGTTTTTATATCGTTTTCGGCGGATCAGTTTCTGGATCCTGGAAGTGAAGTTTGGACTTCATTTCTTTTCCCTTCTTTTCTTTTTCTCTTTTTTCTTTTTCCTTCTTTTCCTTTTCTTTTCTTCTTTTCCTTCTTTCTTTCTTTTCTTTTCTTCTTCCCCGTGCCCGTGCGTCGTCCAGCTCTCTCCCCTGCACTTTGGCCACCTTTGGCCAGCCGTATCTTCGCCGTCCGGTGGAGGTGTCGTACACCACCCCCTCCATTCTCTTCCTCTCATGGCAGACTACAACCTCTCCAATTTTCAGAGCCATCGGAGCCACTGTTAGCCTCCACGAGTTGCTCAAAGTAGCGGCACCAACCCAGATTTTTCCACTGTAGCCGAAAACTTCCTCCGCCCAGAACCGCCACTTGCCGGTGGCGTGGCCTCCACCACCCATCCAGAAAACTTCCACTCCCTCCGGTGCACCACCCCTCTGAAGATCTCCTCCAACCGGCCGCCCGTTTGGCCGGAAAAGCGCATCTAAGCCGCACGGTTTGTCACCGTTTCCGGCGCCGTCGCACCACCTCCGGCCACCATCTTTTCACCACTTCTTCCCCTACCTCTTGCCGACCTAACCCACCCATTTCCGGCTTAGATCGGCCACCGGAGCAGCTCCCACGAGCTCAACTCCGATTTGCTCGTTTTTTGCTTCTACCGGCATTTTGGCCGCCACCCACGGCCAAAACTCACTTCCACTAGCTTCATAAACAATCCTAGACCATTCCCTATCAATTTGGTGTCTTGGTTTGTCCCCGGTCAAAAGTGGGTATTTTGCGACCCACGGCTACAGTGCATTTGCACTGTTACGTTGCTTTCCGCCCATCGTTTGCCACGCGCCGAACCTTCTAAAAATCCTATATAGCTCTGTAAGTATTTTCCAAACTCTACTTTTAGATTTAATTATATTTTGCTCTTACAATAATTTATTTGGTTGGTTTGCTGATTCCGGACTGAGCCCGAGGAGTTCGGGGGTCGGATGGATGGAGGACGGAGTTGCTTGAATTGTTGTTCTATGGTTGGTTGTATTTGTCGAGCATTGAAATTTGCATTTACATGCATGCACGTGTATTTTATTTTAATTGAGAAAATCCTATTTTATTGGCGTAAATGGATTTTCGGGTGCGTGCGTATCACGAGCCCAAGCCGGGATGAGTTATTATCTCGGTGGAGCTCCTCTGGTCACTCGGGAGTGGATAATACTGAGTGACATCCCCTGGGTTTTCGCTGGGCGACGACCGGATTGCACGATACGGTAACGCTGTCGTGTCGACTCCGTGGTCCCTAGAGTGGCGGGGACTAGAGGATGGCCTGGCCAGGTACGCGCGAGGCGGAGGCGCGAGTCTGGGCATCACTCGTGTAGGTGTCACACGCGTAGACGTTACCTGCGGTGTGGCACAGAGCCAGAGTGTGCGGATGATCCCTAGGGGAGATCATGGTGCATGCATAATCGGTTGGTTTTTATGGTTTTCGGATACGGGCCATTTTCTGGGAAAATGGCGAGGATGTGTTGAGGACTTGTGATCCATTTTCTGGGAAAATGGTGGTTTGGGCCATTATCTGGGATAATGGCGAGGCTTGGTTTTAAACGGTATGTGTGGGCCGTTATCGGGGATAACGGCGAGGTTTGTTTAAAGGATATGTTTTTGAGCCAAATGGGTTTTTGGCGTGCGTGGAAAAAAATATGGTTTGTGAGTTTTGTGCATTGGCATTTATTCATGCATATTGTTTGAGTTTAATATGCTTTTATCTAGTGGTGTTTGGATTTTACTTACCTGTGGCACCATTTTTGGTACCGTAGATTTTGGTGCAGAGTTCGAGGAGGAGGAGGAGGCTGAGCCCGAGGATGCGGCTCCGCCGGAGATCTGAGTTGGAGTTCATGCTTTGTTTTTGGTTTTGAAACAATATTTATGTCTTGTAATATTTTATTAAGTACCTTTGAACCGCTTTGTATTTTATTTAAGAAAAAATTCTGGTACTTAATTTTATGACTTTGCTATTCGCTGCGTATTTCCTTGTGCACACGTGCCGCTTGCACACACTTAGCACTCGTCGTTAGGATGGTGACCCGGGTTGTCACCATCCGGACGTCTCGAATTCCCCGTGTGGGTACGTGGGGATTTGGGGCCGTCACAGAAATCAAGGTGTGAGATCATACCACCTAAGCAAAACCTTTTTCATCTGATCAACCAAATTGAGCCAAATCAAAGCGGGTTTCAAGCCTAGTGAAACCCTAAATGGTTGGAATCCAATTGAAACCCCAAAAGCTTGGTTGAAACTGAAACCCTAAACGGTTTCCCCAAACCCTAAATTGGCCTTCAAACCCTTTTCGATCCAATTTCTAGCATTGTGTTCAATCACTTGATTAAATCACTTCCACATGTTATTAATTTCTCAAATTCTTGTTATGACATCTGTATCCAACCTTTTAAACCTTGTAAATTTGATTGGGCCAAGAAAAATTGGATTTGGACTTGATAGCATCTCAAACCCTAACCAAACCCCCTTTAAACCCCAAATTGAAGCCCACTTGGTTGGGGCCCACCAAGGCCCATGAATTTGGCCACCTTGGCAAGGCTTCTTGGAGAAGTTTCCTCCCCCACATAGCAGACCATTCACTGCCCTTGGCTGCACCCAATAGTGCCTTGATGAGATGGAGAAACCCACCCCATTAACCTCCACACCTCATAGCTTCTGCAGGCAATCCTTTGCCCCCCACTATTCTTCATTTTATGTCACATAGCCACCTCCAATCAAGGGTCATTAAGGTCCATATCTTCCCCCTACAGAAGGCTTGAGTCGTGCAAGACACACTTACTTCACTTTAATCACTTCTTCACCCTGTTCTTAGAGAGAAACCCAAAAGAGCTCTCTCGGGCAGATTTCTGTCTTTTTTTCATGGATCTTTTCGACCCCTTGTATGTAATTTCACATGATGACTCTTTCATAAAATTTGTTCCTCTTTGAGTATAGTTTCCATAGATATATTATTCGTGTCATTCCATGGTCATTTGGTTGGTCAAAACTATTTTTAACCATGGAAAGGTCATTCTGGGCTTGAATGTGGAGAGTATGTTATGTTTTGGAGTTTTTGACCAAGCTAATGGACATATCTTGGTCCGAAAATTTTATGGAGTGTTGTTAGAATGTGTTTAAGAGTGTTCATTGAGGTTTTGTTGCATGACTAAAGCTTTTGATCATAGATTTTCTTAGATCTAGAAACTTGAAAAGTGGAAGTGGCAAAACAGTTTTGATTTGGAGAAAGTTTGAATATTTCGAGATTTGATCTTACTCTAAAGGCTTTGATATTTTTATATGAAGTCTCTTATTTTCATGTTAGGATATTATTTTGAAGATATTTAGTATTAGTTTCAAAGATATGATTTTTGTATGCAAGAGGATTTTGGTTAGGCCTAAGATTTGATGTTTTTGGATTAGATCCATGTTTTATTGATTTTTAGCCATGTGATTTTAATTTTGATGGTTGGATATTCTTTAAAACACATTATTAAACCATGTGATGCTTTATTTCAAAGATATCACCTTCTTAAGCCATTGATCAAGAGATTTATCAAAACTAGTTGAGGAAAAAGTTTCTGTTTTTGGACTAAGTGTAAAACCAAAAACTCCAAGTGTTATTTTGTGATATTAGTGACTTTACTTGGATGATTTAAATAATGGTTGATCTTAGGATGATGTTATGAATATTTTAGAAGTAAGATTTGATTTTTGGAATTCTTGGATATGTTTTGATTTAGGGTCAAAGCTTGTGATTAAGTGTTTGGATCTTTTTACAAAAAGTTGGTGTTGATTATTAGCTTTTTCTAAATGGATATTTTAAGTATGGTTTTAAAATTAGGATTGGAAGATGTTTGTTGCAAAATTTTGGTTTAAGCATAAGTTTTGACATTGGAAGGAATTGCAACAAAAATCAAGAGAAATGGCCTATGGATGTTTTGGCCATAGTGTGTTTTTCAAAGTTGTGATTTGTTTTAAATATTTCTGAGTTAATATTTGAGTTTAGGACAAAATTTACATGAGGAATGTAAATTTTGAAAATTTTTGGAGTTAGGATGTGAAATCCTTAAGTTAGGGGTAAAATGGTCATTTTCTCACATGTAGAGGGTAAAATGGTAATTTTATCCTAAGTTAGCTTGTTTTCATGTTTCTAATTGTTAGTAATTAAATGTCTAATATTTAAAATGACCTCTTACAGTTCCTCGTGTTTCACACTTTATTCTCATAAAACGCGACGATCGAGGTAAGTTAGCTTCTAACTTACTATCAATTTATTGTGTATGTATGATGGGTAAGGAAACTACAATTTATGTATGTGTGTTATCATATATGCCATGCCATGCCACGTCATTACATGTTTATCTGTTATGCATGATTTATTCTATCAAGAATATTTATTTGTTACACAATCTATTCTATCACGTATTGTTATGTGCTATAAGTATGCCATGTTAAATATGCCATATGTTACATGTATGTCATATCATGTAATATTCACCATGTATGTCATGTTAAGTAAAGAAGTAAGATCAAGTTTATGTTAAGTGAAGTTTCAGATTACGTTTATGTTAAGTTATTCATGTCAATCACGACCCTAAGTGCTAGGATGGTGTAATATTCTAGTGGAACTCCTTTGTTCACGCTAGAGTGTCTAAATAGGTGTGAAATTTCCTGAGTTGATGAAGTACAGGCAACAGGTTGCGAATGGGGCCTAATTAGCTGGTCGCCGGAGCGCGCCAGGCACTAACGCCAATGGTGCCATATTTTATTTTACGTGTATTCATGGGGCCACAACAACTGTGGAGCATACACTACGTGAGACACAACAGTTGTGGAACGTAGAATACATGGGGCCACAACAACTGTGGAGTAAGTATTAATGCATTCACAGCTGGTGTAGATACTTGTGTTGTGATGCGGTAATCGGCAGGGACATACGACTCTAGAGGACCCGTGTAGCACCCATATGGTCACGTTATTAATTAAGTCTATTGAATAAGATTCCAAGTTCATGTCAAGAAGTTAAGAATAAGCAATGATGGTGACCCCATGAGATAAAATAAGTTTCAGATCAAGTCCACGTTAAGACAAGTTTCAGATCAAGTTCATGTTGTGTTATGTTATGCTCACGTACAAGTTATGTTCATGTTCACGTTAAGTTTCAAGTTCATGTTCATATCATGTTATGTTCATGTTTATGATATGTTCAAGCTCACGTTCACGTTCATGTTATGTTTCAAGCTCACGTTTCTGTCATGTTATATTCACGTACATGTTATTTTCAAGTTCACGTTCATGTTATGTTATGTTCACGTTCACATTATGTCTCAAGTTCACGTTTATGTCATGTTATGCTCAGGTTTATGTTAAGTTCAAGTTCATATTTATGTTATGCATGTTCACGTTCATGCTATGTTTCAAGTCCATGTTATGTTTCAAGTTTTGCATTCATGTTATGTTGCTAGTCCATGTTATGTTTTAAGCTCAAGTTCATGTCATGTTAAGTCAAGTTCAGTTCACGTTTAAGTTCAGGTTATGTCATGCTATGTGTCAAGTTATGCTATACTTATTTACGACTTTATTTATGCATTTATGCTTTTACTGCCACGCATGCATCTTAAACTTGTGTGGGAGTTTCTTGTTAACTTACTGAGATTTGTAATCAAATCTCACTGTGGTAGTCCCAACTACCATTCCCCTCGAATGGTAGGCGATGTGTCAGGATCAGAGCAGGGAGCAGACATTCGTAGACTAAAGGAGGTTGACTAGGTGCTTTAGACACGACGCGGAGCTTACAGCTTCCATAGTTAGTTTTTGGACAGTATTTTGGCCTCGTTAGTCGGGTTACACGAGTTACTCGACGAACTTCCTCAATAGTGTATTTTGGTAATGTAAATATGGAGTTTGATCTCCCATGTTTTTGAGGTTATAGTCTTCTAGACTCGTACTAAAATCGTGGATGTTTATTTTATTAAGTATGCTTGGTTATGATTTAACTATTTGGGATATTATAAGTTTGGTGCATAGTATTACTCAAGAAAAAAAAAATTATCCGCTGCTAATATTGCATAATGCTATATGCATGTTAGAAACTTTGCATCTTATATGTCATGAATGGGGGCAGGTAACCATGTGTTGCATGTCCCAACACTTCAGATGTCCGTCCAATTCCAAGCAGAATTTGGGGGCGTCACACACTGCCACGCACCTTGAAGGACTATGTATGACCAGTTGTGAATGGAAATTACTCGAGTATAAGGTGCCAGACTATTAATGTCAACAACTTTGAGTTCAAACCAGTTTTGATTAGCATGGTGCAGTAGGCTCAATTCTGTGGATCGCCACTTGATGATCTCGATATTCATTTGGCAATGTTCTTGGAGATTTGCGACACTATAAAGATCAATGGTGTTACTGAAGACACCATTAGACTGAGATTGTTTCCTTTTTATTTGAGGGACAAGGCTAGAGGTTGGCTACAATCTCTACAATTAGGAAGTATCACTAGTTGGCAGGACATGGCTGAAAAGTTTCTTGCTAAATTCTTTCCACTTGCAAAAACAACCCAACTCAGGATTGAGATTGGTCAATCCAAGCAAAATGATTTTGAGTCACTCTATGAAGCGTGAGAGAGGTATAAAGATTTGGTTCGACGCTGCCCTCAACATGGATTGCCAGATTGGTTGCAAGTTCAGATGTTCTATAATGGGTTAAATGGGCGAATTCGAACTATAGTTGATGTTGCTTCTGGTGGAACTTTGATGTCAAAAACAGCTGAGGGTGCTACTGCCCTTTTGGAAGAAATGTCCTCAAACAACTATCAATGGCCAACTGAGAGGACTTTGGCTAAGAAAGTTGCTGGAATTCATGACTTGGAGCCGATAGTAGCCCTTTCAGCTCAAGTTGCTACTCTATCTCATCAGATTTCAGTTTTGACAACCCAAAGGATACCACAGAGTACATAATATGTTGCATCTACAAGTATGACAGTTCCAAGTAATGAAGCGAATCAAGGACAAGTTCAATACATCAACAATCGGAACTATAACTATCATGGTAATCCTATGCCAAATTACTATCATCCAGGGCTTCGAAATCATGAGAATTTGTCATATGGAAATACAAAGAATGTGTTGCAACCTCAACTTCCTCCAGGATTTGATAGCCAACCAAGCGAGAAGAAGATGTCACTTAAGGATGCCATGGTTTCCTTTGTTCAGGAGACCAATGCAAGGTTTAAAAAGACTGATTCACGGTTGGATGATTGAGCTGAGATATTGCATATTTTAACTATTTAAAACCAATGTATTTTAAATTCCTCATGACATTATTATTGGTTTTAGATGGAAAAATGGTTAATAAGCATAAATACGAGTTGTGATTTTTAATTGATTAATATCATGTTTATAACTAAGATATAATTGGGCAATATCTCTTCAAATATATAACATATTTTTTATATTTATTTTTTTTAGTGTTATTTCTTTCTTCATATTTTCAGCTTGAATAAAATTCAAAGGGTGGTTGGACCAGAAAGTTGAGAGGTTCCGTATTTGATTCATTGAAGAGAGAACGTGGTGGAGTTGGTGGTGATTTATTTTTCTCTTGGTGACCGAGAATTTTCTAGAATAAAAAAGAGAGAATCGGTCAAAGAAAGGGAGCAAGAGGAAAGAAAGAGATAAGAGAGTTGAATTTGTTGGAATTGAGAGACGTGTGAGTGTTGTGCTGAAATTAAAGTGAATCGGTGCTTAATTGATGGGAATAAGAGAGACATGCAAAAATTGAAAAAGGAAGTGCTGAAAGTTGAAAAGGAAACATGCAAAGTCTCCCACGGCTGTAAAGCAAATCAGCACATGCAGTTGAAAGCCATGCACAACTCACCTGCAGAAAAAAATTCACATGCAGCAGAAATTCAACTCACGGCTGGGAATAAAAACAAGCTGAAACATGCAGCTCACAGCTGGAAATCAAACCGAATACATGCAAGAAATGGAAAGTAAACACACATGCATGAAGAAATCAACAATCACGGCTGGAACTCCAAAGCACATGCAGTTCAACTTGCACCTGCAGAAAAGCACTAAAAGCTGAAACACAACACATGCAACACTTGGCACATGCAAAAAAATGAAGCAGAAAGCAAAGCAACTCACGGCACCTCAAATTTGATGGAAAGTTAAATCTCAGCTGCTGAAACATGCACCTGGACAACAGCAAAACAAGCAGCAAATCACGGCACCTGCAACAGAAAATCAGCAATGCAGAAAATCAGGAAGTTGACAACACATGCAGAAAAACAGATGCAGAAAACAAGTAAATCACGACTGGATTTCATGCACCGAACACATGCATAAATCACGGGTAGAATGGCACCTCAATGCAGCAACTCTCACACAAGCTGACCTATAAAACTAAGGGGCTGGAAGCTTAAAAAAGAAAAATGGAACACACACACAGAATTTACTCTGCATTAAACGTTGCAGCAGACTTGAGTTTACGTTGGTTTAGTTTTTTTTCTATTTTCATTTCATACTTAAGTTTACATAGAGCTAGTTTGTTTTCTGTTTTCATTTCAGATTAAAGGGATCGGTTTTGAGTTTATTTATTTCCTTTCCTTGTATTCATTCTTGGGAGGTTGCAGAAAAAATTTCAGTTTGTTTTTTGTTTCATTCTTTGTTTTTCTTTCTTCCGGTAGTATCTATTCCATTAGTCATTCGGTTTTCATTCTCTTTTATTTTGCTTAGTAGCTTCTTCTTTCTTTTCATTTACAGATATTTTTTATGTTGGCAGCTCATTAATTTTTTTATTTTCGTTTAGCATCTTTGATTTTCTTCTAGGTTGCAACTTGCAAGGCACATGCAGAAAATGCAAGAAAGTAACATGCAGAAAGTGAAAGAAACACATGCAGCAAACTCAGGAAGCCACTCACGCACATGCAGCTCACGGATGGAGTTTTTTTTGTTTATAAAAGGAGAGCTGGACGGGAGTAAAGGGCATCCCTCTTGGGACGTTGCAGCAGCTCTTAGTTTGCTGTTTTTCCAGTTTTTTTCCGTTTGTTTCAGAATTACTAAGTAGGGCAGAGGCAGCTTCATGTTTTGCATGTGTGTTTTATTTTCTGCAAGTGTGAGCTGTTGATGCTGTCCGTGTGATGCATGTGTCCGGTTTCATGTTGGTAGTTGTTGGATTGTTGATTTCTGCATGTGTTTCTTTCATTTTCTGCATGTGTGTATTCAACTTTCTGCATGTGTGAATTCAACTTTCTGCATGTGTGAATGAGTGTGAGCTGCTTTGCTGTCCATGTGCCAACCGTGAGTTTCTAATTCATTTTCTGCTGCTTTATGTGAGCTGCCCACTTGCCAAGTTCCTGCATTAGTCGGCCCCACATCAAAATGCATGCATCTAAGTATAATTAGGGTTAATATATTGTTTTGCATGTCAAAGAAAATTAATTCACATTATCTAACTAATACTCTTATTTTAACTCATAAAGCACTTTTACTCAAGATATTTAAGAGTATTAATGTCACATAATTGACCATTTATCATGCATCTTTTGTTTTTTTTTTTATTTCTCATTCTTAGTTCAGACTATTGTTCGGTTGGTTTCATCTTATTATTACTTTTAGTTTCTACGTTTCAGACATCACGGGTCTCTCTCTCGCTCGGTTTTGGTTTATTTTTATATTTCATTCTCTTTCGTTCGAGGATTATGGAATAGGAGTCGGCAGATTTTTTTCATTTTTTAGCTTTTTCTTTTGGCATCTTGAGGTGGCAGCTTTATTTTAGTTTTCTTAGTTTATTTATTTATATAGTTTGTTTTATTAACCAGGAGAGTGAGGAAAGAACGGAGAAGGAGTATTTAACTTTTATTTTTTTTCACTTTTATGTTCTTCTGCTATTTTCATGTATTTTATTTTCGTTATATACAATGTTTATTTAATTTTCATAACTTTGTGTTGAACCTTTATTTTGGAGCTTTTCAAATATTCAGTGCATGTTTGTCACTTATTTTCTAATCTAGTTTAAATTCTTAATTTAGTTTTATGAATTTAATCTATTAGTCATTTACATTCAAATCCAAAAATCAAAAATCAAAAAACATGAATCTAGTCCATGACTAGTAACCTCTCCATCCATTGCACATACCATCTTTTTTTTTTCTCTTTGTGAAGTTTTTCACACTTTTTCAACGAGTTTAATTTTTGAGTAACTTTGCCTGAGGAGGCGATCTAGGAATTTATTCCTAATTATTACACGACATCCTCCTGCACTTGGGATAGCATTAGTGCTACTCATTTTTGAGTGAGTTATTGGACAACATTGAGACTTATTGTAGCAATATGGGAGCCACTATGAAGAATCTTGAAGTGCAAATTGGGCAACTAGCCACTACCATCAATGCCCAACAAAGAGGAGCTTTTTCTAGCAACACAGAAGTGAATCCAAAAGAACAATGCAAGGTCATCACACTTAGGAGTGGAAGAGAAATTGAGAGGTCACCATTAAAGGAGAGCAAGTCTACCCCTACAGTTGTGAACAATGGCCAAAGTAAGGATCAAGTAGAAGAAGAGGAGATTGTTAATGATACACTAAGAGAGACCGACCTGCCTCCAGCAATTTCATTTCCTTACAATCCTCTATTCTCTCTCCTCCACTTCCTTATCCTCAACGTTTTCAAAAGAAAAAAAATTAGATAAGCAATTTTCTAAGGTTTTGGATATTTTAAAGAAAATTCACATAAATATTCCTTTTGCAGATGCCTTGGAACAAATGCCAAACTATGTCAAATTTCTGAAGGATATCATTTCTAAGAAGAGAAGGCTGGAGGAGTTTGAAACAGTGAACCTTTCTGAAGAATGCAATGCCATTCTTCAAAAGAAATTACCTCAAAAATTAAAAGATCCGGGGAGTTTCACTTTGACTTACACTATTGGGAATTCATTTTTTGATAGAGTTTTATGTGATCTTGGTGCTAGCATTAATCTTATGCCACTTTCTATTTGTAGGAAATTAGGACTTGGAGAGATGAAGCAAACAATAATTTCTTTGCAATTAGCGGATCTATCCATCAAGTATCCACGTGGAATCATAGAAGACGTATTGGTAAAGGTGGATAAATTTATTTTTCCTGCTGATTTTGTGGTGTTAGATATGGAAGAAGATGAAGAAGTCCCACTAATTCTTGGCCGACCATTCTTGGCCACGGGAAGGGCTTTGATTGATGTTCAAAAGGGTGAATTAACATTGATAGTTAATAAGGAAGAAGTTATGTTCAACATCTACCAAGCCATGAAATTTTCAGAAGATCCAAGTACTTGCTTTCAGGTTGATGTCATTAAGCAATGTGTAGAAGAGGCCTTTCAAGAAGATATGCCATCCGATCACCTAGAACGATGTATCACCACTTCATCTCATGCTTATGATTTTAATAACTCCGTTGTTTGTGAATCAGACTTACCTTTTGTTAGTGAAGAATTTTTCCACTATGTTTTTGCCTTGGGAGCATTGCAACAGGTTACATCAATTAGTAATGAAGTGGGGAAGCTAGAGCCGATGGTACCAAATATTGATTCTATGAATGCTAAAGAAAAGATGCAACAAACTACAACTCTGGAGTTGAAGCAATTACATGAGCATCTTCACTATACATTCTTGGGTGATAGTTATACATTTCCAGTGATTGTTGCTACATCACTCACACCCGAAGAAGAGGAAAAGTTGTTGCGGGTGTTGAGGGAGCATAGAACAGCCTTGGGATAGACTATTTCTGACATAAAAGGAATAAGTCATTCCATTTGCATTCACAAGATTTTAACTTAGGAACTTTACAAACTAACGATCGAGCACCAAAGAAGATTAAATCCAGCAATGAAGGAAGTCGTGAGTGCTGAAATTTTGAAACTCCTTAATGCTAGAATTAGTTATGCTATTTCAGACAGCTCATGGGTAAGTCTAGTGCAGGTTGTACCAAAAAAGGGTGGAATGATGGTGGTGAAAAATGACAATAATGAGTTCATTCCTACAAGAACAGTCACAGGATGGCGTGTATGTATGGATTACCGCAAGTTGAATAAAGCAACAAGGAATGATCATTTTCCACTTCCATTCATTGATCAAATGTTGGATTGATTGGCTGGGTACTCCTACTATTGTTTTTTAGATAGTTATTCGGGGTATAACCAGATTGCCATAGCCCCTGAAGATCAAGAGAAAACTACATTCCCGTACCCCTATGGAACATTTGCTTTTAGGAGGATGCCCTTTGGAATGTGCAACACCCCTGCGACATTTCAACGTTGCATGATGGCTATCTTTTCTGATATGGTGAAAGATATAATGGAAGTTTTCATGGATGACTTTTCAGTTTTTGGTACATCTTTTGATCATTGTTTGCATAACTTAGCTCTTGTTTTGCAGAGATGTGAAGATAAAAATCTAGTCCTAAACTGGGAGAAGTGTCATTTGATGGTTCAAGAAGGGATCGTGCTTGGCCATAGAGTGTCATCTAAAGGATTTGAGGTGGATCGAGCTAAAATTGCAACCATAGAAAAACTAACACCTCTAAAGAATGTGAAGGGAATCAGAAGCCTTCTGGGACATGCGGGATTTTATAGAAGATTTATCAAGGATTTTTCTAAACTCTCTAAACCTTTATGTAATCTTCTTGAAAAAAATTCTACATTTGACTTTGATGTTGTTTGTTTGTAGGCCTTTAATGCACTCAAGGAGAAACTAATTTCAGCACCAATTATGATTTTGCTTGATTGGAGTCAACCTTTTGAAATTATGTACGATGCAAGTGACTTTGCAATTGGAGCAGTGTTGGGACAAAGGTGAGACAAACTGTTTAGAACTATCTATTTTGCAAGCTGGACATTGAATGAAGCTCAATTAAATTATACAACAACTGAGAAGGAGATGCATGCTGTGGTGTTTGCTTGTGACAAATTTCAGTCTTACCTCATTGGTACAAAGGTGATAATGTTCACTGATCATGCAGCAATTCGCGATTTGTTTGGCAAGAAGGATGCTAAGCCGAGGCTAATTCGTTGGATCCTCCTTCTTCAAGAATTTGATTTGGAGCTTTGAGATAAGAAAGAAAGTGAAAATTTAGTTGCTGATCATCTCTCTTGGTTAGACCAAGAGGAAGAAAGACCAGACTCAGTGATCCAAGAAGCATTCCCTGAAAAGCAGTTGTTTGCATGTGAGATCAAGCTTCCATGGTATGCTGATATTGTAAACTACCTAGTTTGTAAAGTACTACCACCTGATCTTACTTAGCATCAACGTAAGAAGTTTTTGCATGATGTAAAATATTATCTTTGGGATGAGCCTTTGTTGTTCAAAAGATGCCCTGATCAACTCATTCGAAGATGTGTGCCAGAATAAGAGATGCAAGCCATTCTCCATCATTGCCATGCATCATCATATGGAGGACACTTTGGAGCAACCCATACAGCAACTAAGATACTTCAAAGTGGGTTCTTTTGGCCTTCTATTTTTCGTAATAGCTATACTTTGGTGAAAACTTGTGACCAGTGCCAACGTATGGGAAATATTTCAAGGCGTCATGAGTTACCATTGAAAAGTATTTTAGAAGTTGAGTTGTTTGATGTTTGCGGAATAGATTTTATGGGGCATTTTCCTCCTTCTTTTGGCTTTGCTTATATCTTGTTAGCAGTTGATTATGTGTCAAAATGGATGGAAGCAATTGCTACCACAACAAATGATGCAAAGGTAGTGCTCAAATTTCTGCACAAGATTTGGCACTCCATGAGCTATTATTAGTGATGAAGGGACTCACTTTTGCAACAAGTTGTTTGATAATCTTCTTTCTAAATATGGTATAAAGCACAAGATAGCACTTGCTTACCATCCTCAAACTAATGGCAAAGCTGAAATTTCAAATTGAGAAATCAAGAACATCCTTGAGAAGACGGTAAAAACCAATAGAAAGGATTGGGCAAAGAAGCTTGATGATGCTTTGTGGGCATACCGTACAGCCTTTAAAACACCTGTCAGGATGTCTCCTTACCGATTAGTATTTGGAAAGGCATGTCATCTTCCTGTGGAGTTGGAGCATAGAGCCTATTGGGCTGTAAAAAAGTTTAACTTTGATTTGAAGGCAACACGTGAAAAGCGACTTCTTCAATTGAATGAGATGGATGAGTTCCGGAATGATGCATATGAAAATGCAAAGATCTATAAAGAATGGATGAAGAAGTGGCATGACAAACAGATTCTTAGGCGAGAGTTTGCACCAGGACAACAAATTTTACTCTTCAATTCATGACTCAAACTCTTCTCGGGAAAGTTAAAATCAAGATGGACAGGTCCTTATACAATTGATAAAGTTTTCTCTTTTGGAGCAATATACTTGAAGGACAAGACAGGGAATATATTCAGAGTTAATGGTCATAGACTGAAGCACTACTATGGAGAACAAGTAGAGAGGAAATATGCATTTATTTCTCTTGGAGATCCTAATTGATGAAGATTGAAAAGTCTGGCTTTAGACTTTAAAACAAGCACTTATGGGAGGCAACCCATAGAACTTTCTTTTATTCTTTTATTTATTTTATTATTTTTATTTATTTATTTTTAATAATTTAGATTTTGATGCAGGTTTATTTAGCATGAATAAAGAGTTGAAAAATTATAAACTACCGAAGATTCACCATGAAACCAGGGAAGTTCCTTTCATTTCTTCAATCCTTTTTACTTTTGCATTACAATGAGGACATTGTTTAGTTTTGCACTTGCAGGTTTGCACCGATCATTGACTCACCCAATTCACACCTTGAGGTTGTTCTATATCACCATTCTGATACATTGGCAAAGCGGGGCACTTCAAAGTTTTATGACTAGTATCAGCACAAAGAGCACACACTTCCTAAACCTTATTCACTGCTTTCTCTTTTGACAATTCCATGCCTTCCAACCTTCTACTAATGGCTGCTAACCGTGCCTAAACATCAATATCATCTTTTAATTCATGCCTCCCTCCACCACCTATTGCTCTCAATGGTTGAGCTGCACTTGGTTTTCTATCAAACCTTGTATTCCACTGTTGAGCATTCTAGGCCAAAAAATTAAGAAACCAAGCGCATCTTCAGGCTCTTTATCGAAAAATTCCCCAGTGCACATGGCATGAACAAATTGCTTCGACTCAGGGGTCAAAGCAGTGTAGAAGTAATTCACTAATCGCCATGACTCAAACCCATGATGAGGACACATGTTGACCAACTCTTTAAATCTTTCCCAGCTTGAATGGAAGGTCTCATCCGCTCTTTGCATGAATTGACTAATTTATTCCTGCAAAGATTGAGTTCTCTGCAAGGGAAAATAATTGTGTAAGAACTCTTTTTCCATGTCGGACCAACTAACAATGGAGTTGGGCCTAAGAGAATTAAACCATGCCTTAGCTTTGTCTTTTAATGAAAAAGGAAAAAGACACAATCTAATCATCTCATCAGTGATGGCCCTATGCATGAATGTAGTGCAAACAAGTTCAAAATTAGTTAAATGCTGATATGGATTTTCAGATTCCATCCCATGAAATTGGGGCATCACAGACATCATGCCATGTTTGATATTAAAATTCTGTGCTTGCTCAGGCAAGATCATGCAAGATGGTTGTGTGGTTCATGTGGGCTGTAGATAATCCTTTAGTGTCCTAGAAGCTTGTTCAGCCATGTTATTAAAGAAAGGATTTTCTAAATCAGTCTCGGAATCAAAATCAAAAATAGAATCCAACTCAATACTTGGCACACTACTACTTGAACTATGATTCATGCGAGACAACCTTCTTGTGTCGTCTCTAGCCCACGACATCAAACATAAGTGCTACTAATATGTAATGGTTTTAACAACTAGAGAAGAAAACACATTGTGATGAAAAGAAAAAAAAAAGCAAAAACAAAGTCAAGGAAATAAGCTAACGAAAGTATAACAAATGAATTTGAATTAAACTAACCGTTCTCCGGCAACGGCCACAAAAACTTGACTCAATTTAAAAATTGTTTTAGAATTACTCCCAAGTATAAGAGTTGTCAAGTAGTAATAGGGAAGTCCCAAAGTCATTTCCTCAATGAACGATTAGTTTGAAATGTAAATTCATTCACTATTGAAATTAAAATAAAATTAATAACTAAGGCTATCTACGATGCTATTCACAGTGAAAATTGATTTTTTTTTTTGTGGACATTATAAAAAATGTCCTCATTTTCTTTTGCATGAGATGATGAATGAATGCTAAAAATATGCAAGAAAAGTGAATAAAATAAAGTGTTAACACAAGTGGAGAATAGGAAATATTTAGACAGCAAGTAATAAATTTCGCTCTAATGCACCTTGACGCTACTTCAATCACTTCCACATATTAAATGGATTCATGAACGCGCATTGATTAAATTATGATTATCCTCACTTAAGAAGCTAAACCACATTCATCAATGTCATCTAATCCAATGTTTCCAAGCAATAAGAGGAAGTTCACAAAGTTTATGTTCTAAGGGACATTTTATCAAACACCATATGTGCCAACCAAAAAGACACTATTTTCCATCCAATAGAGTTCAATCTAAACCGAAAGAAATTACACTACTTAGAATGATCAATTTAAATGAAGATAATCTAACGTAAAGGTACAAATGGTCCCAAGCAACCAACATAAACCAAGCAAGGTGGCGTGAAAGTGAATGGAAACTACAGAAAAAAAATTACATATGAACGAAAATGAGTTCAACGTAAGAGCTACTGGAAATGTTTGACTGAACTGAAAACAAAGTAAATGAGAGTGAATTAATGTAGATGAAATGTAAATAAAAGCTTGAACCAAACACAAAGCAAGGGAATTGTAAAAACAGAAAACATGGAAGGAAAAAAAATGGGTTTTGGAGTCTCCAAAAATCTCCAGCCAAAAACCACTGAGTGAATGCTCCCCCTTCCCTTTTCTCTCACTTTTCTGGTATCCAAAACATCTCCTTTTTGTGATTTGGACCAACATAACTCAAATTCGTGACTCTCCTACTGCATCTTCCCAATAGAGCAACAATGCTCTTTGCTTTTCATTTTTCCAAGACCCAATACAAGTCTAATGGCCAAGAAGAGAAAGAGGCTAGAGCTGGCATGTTCTGTTTGATGCAGGGGCTTTATGTCCAAGAAGGGAAAAACTAGCAGGGGCTTTTCGTGAGGTGCTTTCGTCTGTTGGTGAGTAGCAGGTGCTTGATGTGTTGAAGTCAATTCCATGGAATGCTTTGGTCGGCAAGAGGATTGTTGAAGTAGCATTATACTTTGTTGAAGAATGATCCAAGATTTACGTATTGTGCTTTTGGAAAAGGAGTCAGGTGGGTCCATTGAATATAATCATGTATGAAGAGCCAAAATCCTCTTGAAAAAGCAGTGGCTCACGCGAAGTGTTGGGCGAAGGTCGAGTGACACATTCTATCTGAGTTCGCTCGAGCTTAGTGTCGAGCATTCAACTCTGCCTGAGTTCGCTCGAGCAGCATGTCGAGCGAGTGTTGAGTGTTCAACTTTGCCCGAGTTCGCTTGAGCGGCATGTCGAGCGATGCCATCAGAATTAGTGTGGTTGCTTTTGCATAGAATTTCTGTGAGGTCAAATTTCATTCCAGTTTCATTCCATGATGCGTGAATTCCTTTGTTATGCTGCATTTTCAATCACATGAGTCCATCAAATGTGTGTCGCTCACCTACACATGTGCATAACGATTAACTTCCTCAATTTCATGTAATAAATTAGAGATTAAGACCATAAAATTAGGTTGTTATCAATTGAGTTAGAATTTATTTATTGAGGCCATACCCATTCAATTACTAGTAAGAAAAGTGTGATTGACATGAATTTAAGTGCAAAATAATCACAATATTATCGCTCAATCAGCCAGCCCATTTATTAAATTTATACATTAATCAAGATGTGGGTCTAAATACTTTAAAATGGGCCCAAAAAGTCCATGCCAGTGAGAACCTAGAATCAGACCCTCCACGCCGTCCATGCCATGCCCATCTCCTATTCTCTAGGGTTTACCAACTTTCTAAATATATAAATATATATATATATATACACTTATATCCGTCATGCATGAAGAAGCCCCAAGCTGCAGACCAAGTGTGGGAGAAAATGAGAGGGAGGTGTGGGGGGTGTATAGCAGCCGACTTGATACTTGAAGTTATGACATTTGAAGTGAGGTCAACTAGCAAAAAAGGAGAAGTAGAAAGTCAATGGAGTGTGCTAGAAAGTTGTTGCCGAGTGGGTTGAAATTGAGGAGGATTTTGGGTTGCTTGTTTGGCCAACTTCTATAAAACACTATTTGGGACTGAATATGAGGTGGTTGTAGTCAGCCATGATATGGCCTTGTAAGTAGAGGAAAGCTTGTGGGAGAAGCTTGGGGGAACTAGGGGTTTCGGTGGGACTAAAGAGGGTGTAATTGAATGGCATTCTATTTTGGGTTTCAAGGGGGTTTCGATTAGGGTTTATTCTAAACGTAAATTTGCTTGGTCAAGTGCATGTATCAAGGTGTAAGAGAGTGAATGTGGGTGTAAGAGAGTGTACTTGAGAGACTGGTTGCTTGTGGAAGTGGCTTAAACCAAGTGGAATTCACATAATCAAAACTAGCCACAAGTTTAGGGTTTTGGTTATCCTAACCATTTGGAGTTTCAGTTTTCCTTCAACCATTTGGGATTTCATTAGGGTTGAAATCCTCTTTTTGGTTGGTTAAAAAGTGCTTGACTAAATGGAATAGTGAATTGTGTAAGAAGCCTACTCACTTGCTTCATTTTCATTCCAATCGCTTACACATTTGTACTCATCTTGACAAGTGCCAATGGATTTTCAAATGGATGGGTAAGATTGTGTCATGTGTCCAAAAAGGTTTTCTAGTGATCCTAGGCTGATTTGGACATCCTACATGGAGATTTGGCAGTTGTTTGAACTGAATGGCACGTGGCGCTCTCCCGATGGATTACTATTCACCCGAACAAACTTTTTATTGCACCATAAAGTCCTAAATATTCATGAGTCTAATGGTGAAATTTGTTTCACAAAGTTATACTCCTAAGTGTCTCAAATAAATAAAAAGGCAATCCATCTCCATAGTGGATTGAGATTCGAACACGCAAATGGACCAAACCTAATCAATTGCTCGATTTCTGGGATTTCATGACGTTTCTAAGGTCTAAATAAATTTTTTCCATGGAATTTATTTTGGGCGATTATATCCTCCCCTCATAAAAAAAAAGATTTCCTCCTAAAAAATGTGGTGAGCGTACAAAAATATAACTAACTACCAAAACAAAAGAAAGAAGATACTCAAAAAGCTACTGCTCGTCATTGGTCGTAGAATCCAATGAGTCATTGTTGGAATCATAGTACATGTTGGCAAAATGTGCAGGGTCAACCTCCTACTCAACCTTATCATCATCGTCGCTGCTAGGCACATGCCCTTGCATGAGAAGGCTTCCTTAGTGTAAGGGCAACACCTTGCTCCTCGACAGCACGGCTTGACTTTGTCTCATCGTGTGGCCTCCTCGAATAGAACTTGTCTCTAGATATCCAAGTATAGGGGTGACACAGTGGAAATCGCTCCTCGTGGGGTAGGGCCCTCCTCACACAGCCCTCCTCGTCACTGTCAATGTCCATCAAGTGGGTTCGGTGGTGCTCCCACTTGTCCATCTCTTGCCAACATGGCAGCAGTCTGCTTGTCCAGCTTAATAAGACGCCTCCTACAACACTCATCTCTCATATGCCTCACTCCAATGTAGACTTCCTCACTCTCTTCCTCTCACATGCCATGAGGCTATAAAAGGTAAAGTCAACGATGAAAAACCAAATCCCATAGAACAATTGTGACGCCTCCAGATTTTGCTTGGGATCGGACAGACATCTGAAACGTCAAGACATACAATGCATGGTTACTTACCCCCACTCATGACATATAAAAATGCAATATTTCTAACATGCATATAGAATTATGCAATAATCGTAGTGGATAATTTTTTTTTTTAGCAATACTATCCACCAAATTGATAATATCCCAAATACTTTAAGCATGATCCATACATACTGACAAAATAAGCATCCATGATTACAGTGTGGGTTTTAGAAGATTGTAATCTCAAATGCATGGGAGATTGAGCTCCATAAATACATCACCAAAATATAACTATTGGCTAATTTGTCGAGCAACTCGCGTAACTCGACTAACGATACCATAATACTATCTAAGAATCTAACTAAGGAGGCTGCTAGCTCCATGTTGCATCGGCGGCATCTAATCAACCTCCTCTAATCTGCCAACCTCCACTTCCTTTCCAGATCTTGACACATCTCCAATCATTAAGAGGGAATGGTAGTTGGGAATACTACGGTGAGATTTGAATACAAATCTCAGCAAGTTAACAGAGAACTTCTACAAAGGTCAATGATGCATGCATGGTAATAAATGTATGAATGCATAATCAAAGTCATAACTAAACATAACATAACTTGACATGTAACATGGCATGAACTGACATAACTTGAACTAAAACTTGAAACTTGACATGACATGAACTTCATCTGAATAACATGAACTTGAAACATAACATGAATGTGAACTTGAACATAGCATGAACGTGAACTTGAAACATGATTGAACGTGAACTTGAACATAGCATGAATGTGAACTGACTTGGACCTAAGCTTAACGTGAAATAACATGAATCTTAAATGTATTCTTGTCTCATGGCATTACCACGATATTCTTATCTCATGGGGTTACCACGATTTTATAATAACAATGAACTGAACAATAACTTAACTGCTCGAGAACGTAACATGATTGGACTTGAAGAATATTATTTTGGAGACATACTCTGAACTCAAGTCATGACGTGACATGAAACAAAAGGATAACCCGCTCCTTCTTTCTTCTTTAATTATGAGCCTCGTTCTACGTGTTGAGCCTCATTGGCGTGTTTTAAAAGATATCTAGCGGATTTCAAAGCAAGATAAATATTTTAAAGCTTACAGATATTTTAAATATTTTGAAAAAATTTATATGTGATATTTCCAGTATTATTAGACTAAACTTTTTTTTAAAGTAACACAATAATAATATTTTGATGAGCTCTAAAAATATTATAATTGTGGATAATTATTTAGATAAAATATTTTAAGTTATTTAAAATATTACGAGATTTAACTTTACGTTGAAAAATCTAAATTAATTTAAATGGTTTTATTCTCTTTGAGTAATTAATGAGACTTCATCATTTTAAATAATGACGAAGGAATATTATTTGAATATTAGTTTATAAAATAATATTCTATCTTAATTCCTCTCAGTATTTTATTTTCAATAAAACACTTACGTGTTTTCAAATCAGTTTTTAAACTCACCGATAGATCATTTTGTAGATCCCGAAATGAAGGACTTGGATTAAATATCCAAGTACCTCTCTTTTTCTCCTCACTTTTCCTTTCCTCCTTCTCTCTCCTCTCTCTCTTCCATGCCCAACATGCCCTTGCTTCTCTTTCTCACCGTTCGGTTGCTTCTTCCAGTTGGCGCCACCACCAGCCGTCGTACTCCACCTCCTCCACCGGCAGCTTCCTTCCCTGCCGGCAAGCATCTCCTCCCACCGGTGCACACCACAGCACACTCTCTCTAGTCGAAATGGGTAAAAACCCATCCCTCTCCTCCACGCCGCCGTACATGGTAGCTATGGCCTCCCTGCCGATCACCAGCTGACCCTCACCCGCCAGCCAACATCCCCTTCCACCGGCGAGCTCCCACGTGCTCTCTCTCATTCTCCTCTTAGGGAAACTTGGCCAAAATGGGTTTCACATCCATTTCCTCCTTCTAGCGCCGCCGTACACGGCCAAAATGGCCAACGAACACCACCAATGGCTTCACCACCTCATGGGCTTCCTATCCATAGTCTCCTTTCCCCTTATCTCTCTCTTTCTCCAATGGGTTTCTACACTCACTTACATTCGATTGCACCACCATGCACCGTCGTGCACGGCTACCCACGGCACCTCACCACCAAAACCTTCCCCAACCATTTTCATGTCCAACCAAGCTACACACAGCCCTCACTCGCCACCACAGCTCCACCACACCTCCCTCAAGCTCTTCCATGCCTAGCCATGATGTCCATCCCATCCCCAACTCCCTCACGCACTCTTTTACCTTCTGATGTACTGTTCACAGCATGATGCGGCCATGCTTCACCACCTCAGACCACCACAAGGCCACCTTGAGCCTTTCCAAGACCACGCCTAGCTATTCTCAAGCCCAAACCGCCACCTTACGTGGTGGACAGCCACCATACGCAGTGTTAACCGCCAAGTACAACTCCTTTGATGCTTTGATCATGAAGGGCAGTGAGCAACGCACGGGTTATCCAGTCGATGGTATAATCCTTTATCCCTCTTTATTTATGTAAGTACATTAGTTAGTCGATAGGTTATGGACTGTGTTGTTAGTATTGTGGAGTTCGCTACATAGTTGTGAAGTAAAGTGTAGTTGTGAAGTGTTGGGCTTGATTGTGTAGTGTGCTATGAAGTATGGGTGTGAGGTGTGCTGTAGTTGTGAGGCGGCATACTGTTGTGAAGGGAGTACACGTGGTGTGTACTCCGTGTCATGTAGTGACACATCATGGGAGGTGCGTCGTGATAATAAGTGATGTAGCGAAAGGATTACGCATGGTGCGTGCTCCATGTCGTGTAGAGATGCACCATGAGGTGTGCATCGTAGTGATGTGTGTCATAGTGTGAATGGAAGAGAGTGGCATGTTCTCTTTGTTTTGTAGTGATGCGTCATGTGGCGTGCGTCGTAGTGTGAATGGAAGAGAGTGCACCTGGAGTGTGCTCTGTGTTGTGAAGCGATGCACCGTAAGGTGTGTCTCTTATAAGAGGGTGGTTGCATATGTAATGGGTAATCTGTCCTGGGCATGGTTACATGGTGTTTTAGCCCTAGAGTTAGCTTAAAGTCATGTAGCCTGTCTAGATGGGAATGAGGATTTAGTATGGGCTAGGATATGTGAAGGTAGGTTGTCTAGAATTGGGATGCGTGACTTAGTCAGTCTGAGTCATGCATCGACATGTGGAAATAGAAGAATAAGACGGAGGTCTTAGTATCTTAACGCTAAGGTGAATCACGAAGGTTCACTTTAAGTAATAAGACCCCGAAGGTTTGAGCATTGTAAATGGCATGTAAGAGCCCAAGGACGGATGAAGAGTGTTCCAAGTGAAGCATAGTTCTATTTTAGTATAGTTACTTATCCATCAGATAGAGAATGACATAAGGTTGTATGTATGCATGTAGGTTGCCATCTGACAGACACACGGATGGACTGCATGGATTGAGTATGGTATGAAGTCCAGGTAAGTATTGCGTTCATACTCTTCTAGGGTTTTTGTTAAATGAACGAAGATGAAAATGAAAGCTTTTTCTCAAAAATACTTTAAAAAACTGATGCTTTTATCTATGAAACACGTTTTATGAAAAGGAAAATGAAGCATAAGTTTTCAAGTATAAGTATGTAACGGCCCCCTTGGTGGTCCCTTTTCATGCACCCAAAGTACATATGTGTATGCATGTGGATGGATGCTATAAGCGGTATGTATTGCATGTATGTTCATGAAAGGAAACAAAAAGAAGCTTTAAAAGATACACGAGCCCACATTTTTTTAAAAGATGCAAATGAAAGAAAACTGCTTTTAAAATGACTTTTATGCAAAGAAAGAAAACTATGTTTTTTTAAATGACTTTATGAATGAAATGAACTGAAGAACTCTAAGAATTTTAAGGACTGTCAAGAACTGAATGTAAGGACTGAAAGGACTGTAAAGGAATGACTAGACTGAATGCATGATGTATGAAAATACGTAACGGCCACATAAATGGAAAGGAAAAGGTACCAAATGGACTGGACTGGGCAGATTGCAATGTTGAGTAAGTAGTATTGGTAGTGCACCTAATGCTGCACCCTGATTGAATGGATTCCCAACCCGTGGCCACAGGCGGAATCAAATCCAAAAGACCGCTAACCCAAGCACAAGGGGCTCAACAGTGTGCAATGGCCAATGAAAGTGATAAGAAAGAAAAAATGTATGCATGTTAAGAAAGAATGCATGTATGTAAGAAAAGACGTATACATGAATGCATGCACGAAAAGATGTATGCATGAAAAGACTCTTTAAGAAATGAAGGCAACAAGGCATGGGGAATTGTTTTAAGAAAGAAAATGTTTTTAAAGAAAAACCCCACTTTGCAACGTTTTTAAAACAAACTGCATGTTTATGCATGATAAGTACGATATGCATGTATAGAGTGATGAATGCACGACTGAAAACCTATGTGAATATATTTTAACTGTACGAAATAATTCTTACGAGTCATCGACTCATTTTAGTTTTATGTGTGCCCTCCCAGGGACAAGATGAGCATGAAGCGTCAAGACGGGCACAACCTAAGGGGAAGCGTATGAAAGCCTAGGCAAGAAATTTTGCATTAGAAACTTTAATTATAAAATTTATGTTTTTGTTGTAACCTTTTAATTAAGAAAACAAGTATTATGTATAAACATGGAGTCTTTTGTATTCTGGCATGAAAGAAAAAGAAATTTTCAAAAGGAACCGTAGTTCTTGTCTATTTTTATAAAAATCATTTTCTAAAGGACCCACCACAAGGATGAGCGTTACAAGATAGACTGATGTTTTGTAACATAACATGTATGTGAGATGAATGACTTGTCGTAACATGAAACAGACAAACAATATGTAACTTGGCATAACATGTATCAGACAAACATTATGCGACATGACATAATATGTAACAAACAATATCTCATAACATGTACCAATGAATAACTCCAACTCTCCAAACACTGAACGGAAAAGAAAGAAGTATGAAAAAAAACTTGCAAACTCCAAACGACGAAAATGAACGAGAGAAAAAATAAAATGCTCAACGCTACAACCGAAAAGAATAAAAACTAAAGATGAAAAGGAAAACTATAGAACTGAACGAAAAATAAATGCTTGAACGAAAAGAAAGAAGCAGCCCCAAAAATAAAATTCATCCAATGGTCTAAACCGAAAAAAAATAAGAAAATGAAAGAACACCTGCAACTCAACTTAAACGAGACGGAAAGAAAAAAATAAAATAAAAGCAGCAGCCCCCGTCTAGCTCTAAAAATACAAGAACAAAAAGAAAAGAATAAGCCGCCCCATCAGGTCTGAAACGAAAACACTACCACTGAAAACTGCAGAAAAATCAAATAAAATGAAGTGCTTCCGAATGAGGTCTGGAAATGCCGAACGAAAAAATAGAAAATGAAGCAAGAAACAGAGAGTTCTTCTGCAACGTGAAAAGAAATGAATACAAGAAAAAAAAGAATTCCAGCCACCTACTTCCCGTCTGCAACCTTTCAGCCAGCTATAAAAAAATAACAAGATGATAAAAATGAGAGAGGGAGCCCCCGTCCAGCTCTGCCTTTCCAGCAAGCTTCTCTGTCCTTAAAACGGAAAAAAAGAAAGCCAGCTCTCTTCCACCCCCAACGTGGTCTCTTTTCACCTTTCCTCCAACATGCCACTCTGCCCCTGGTGAACGTAATCATCAATGTCATTTGGAAGATCAAAGTTGGCCACATGCCTACGTGAGGAAAGTCAAGTCCACGTGCTGCCACATCTGTTCGGCCCCTCCTGTCTGCCTTGCTCCACTCTACCGCCCATCAAATGTAAAGAAAAAGATTCCCAGCCGTCCCTTCCACTCAAACGAAAAAGAAAAACATCCCCTGAAGGCTAGCTGTCAACCTTCTTTTTTCCTACCCTCAATTATGCGTCTACGGTCTACCTCTCCAGACGTGAGGACCCCAAAACGTAAAAAGCAAAACAATTCTAGTGGCCCTCCAAATCTGCACCGACCCACACCGATCTCTAACTCAAAAACAAGCAAAGCCGAAAAGGAAAGCCCTCGCACGCGATCTGGACCCAGCTGACTTTTTTTTCAGCCCACGCCGTTTGCACCCCATCCGTAGAAGTCTTTTGAGTGTTGCACTAGCTGTGTATTTTCTAGATTATCCCTGTTATAAGGAATAAAACTTAGAGTATTAAATTTTATGTGAAACAGCTGTATTATAAATATTTTCAAGTGCAAAATATCAAAATTTTATCAATCAGTCAAGTACTAAAAATCACTACATAATTAAGTACTTAATTCACTTTAGATTGAACAATTTATTCACTTAAGTAACTTAATCATACAGTTTAAGCACTTCATCAGCTGACATCTTCAAATAAGGAACCACCCAAGCTTGAGCTCAAACTGCTTCCATCAAATTTAAGGTACGCTTTCTTAGGCCAAGACTCTACTTTTTCAGTTATTATTAACAGTTCCTTGAGTGATGTAGAGGAGGAGAAGTTTCTGAGAGTCTTGCAAGAACACAAGATGGCCTTGGGTTGGACCATCTTGGACATCAAAGGAATTAGTCCTTCAATTTGCATGCACAAGATTTTAATGGAGGATAATTTTAAGCAGATCGTCCAACCCTAGAGGAGATTGAACCCATCCATGCAAGAAGTGGTGCATAAAGAAGTATTGAAGGTGTTAGATGCCAGGATTATCTATCTGATCTCGGATAGTGCATAGGTAAGTCCAATACAAGTAGTCCTAAAGAAGGAAGGGATAACTGTGATCAAGAATGACAACAATGAACTTATACTAAAGTGGACGATCAGGGGATGGTGTGTATGCATAGATTATACAAGACTTAATGATGCAACTCATAAAGACCATTTCCCATTACCTTTTATTGATCAGATGCTAGAAAGACTTGCGGGCCATGCTTACTACTGTTTTCTAGATGGATATTCTGGTTATAATCAAATAGCCATTGCAACCGAAGATCAAGCAAAGACCACTTTCACTTGTCCGTGTGGAGCATTTTCATATAGGTGGATGCCTATTGGCCTTTGCAATGTGCCAGCCACATTCCAAAGATGCATGATGTCCATCTTCTCGAACATGGTGGAAAAATTTTTAGAAGTCTTCATGGATGACTTTTCAATCTTTGGGTAGTCTTTTGACAATCGTTTGTCTAACTTATCTTCTGTTTTGTAGAGATGCGAGGAGACCAATCTAGTTTTGAATTGGGAAAAATGCCACTTCATGGTCAAGGAGGGGATAGTGCTTGGCCACCGAATTTCCTTTAAGGGAGTTGATGTTGACTGAGCAAAGATAGAAGTGTTCGACAAACTCCCACCACTAGCCAATGTGAAAGGCGTGAGAAGTTTCTTGGGACACACTAGGTTCTACAGTCAGTTTATTAAGGATTTTTCACAAATTACTAAACCTCTATGCAATTTATTGATTAAAGACACTTGATTTAAATTTTCTAATGAATGCTTGCATGCTTTTGAAACTCTGAAAAAGAAATTAATATCAGTACCTATAATTGTGTCACTAAATTGGAATTTACCATTTGAATTAATGTGTGATGCCAGTGGCTATGCTATAGGGGCTGTTTTCAGGCAGAGAAAAGAAAAGAGTTTTCATGTTATTTATTATGCAAGTAGGACTTTAATAGAAGTTGCACTTAATTATGCCACTACTAAAAAAGAACTAATAGTGGTGATGTTTGCCTTTGATAAATTTCATTCTTATTTGATGGGGTCAAAAGTAGTTGTCTACACCGATCACTCTGCTCTTAAATACTTGCTGTCGAAGAGGGATGCTAAACCGAGACTGTTAAGATGGATTTTGCTCTTACAAGAGTTCGATTTAGAAATAAAAGATAAGAAAGGTACCGAGAATGTAGTAGCCGACCACTTATCACGTCTTGAGCTTAAAGAGGCGGCTGACGAGGAGAAATTCCCAATTAATGAGACCTTCTTGGACGAGCAATTGATGCTATACAAGTCGTTCTATGGTATGCCGACATGGTAAATTATTTGGTGTCAAGAATTCCACCGGCTAGGATGACATATCAACAAAAGAAGTAGTTCTTCTCCAACTTGAAATATTATTTTTGGGAGGAACCTTTTCTATACCGGCACTACACAGACTAGATAATTAGGAGATGCTTGCCTAAGAAGGATATGGAGGGCATAATCAGACACTGCCACTCATTGGAAGCGAGCGGCCACTTTGGTAGAGCAAAAACAACAGCGAAAGTTTTACAATGCGCCTTTTATTGGCCAACTTTTTTTAAAGACTATTTTAATTTTGTTAATTTATGTGATCATTATCAAAGGGTTCAAAATATTTTCTAGGAAACATGAGATGCGTTTAAACAATATTTAGTGATTAAATTATTTGATGTTTGGGGTTATAGATTTCATGGGACCATCCTTGTATTCTAATAAATTTATTTTGGTGGATATAGATTATGTCTCCCAATGGGTGGAAGCGGTTGCCTTGTTGACCAATAATGTGAGGGTCATAGTGAATTTCCTGTAGGAGAACATCTTTTCCTAATTAGGCACTCCGAGGGCTATAATCAGTGATGGCAGGAAGCATTTTTGCAATCGCAAATTTGAAGCACTATTGACTAAGAGTGGAGCTACCCATCACGTGGCGACAACATACCATCCTCAAATGATAGACCAGTTTGAGGTGTCTAATCAGGAGTTGAAGCGCATACTGGAGAAGTCCGTGAGTATCTCACACACAAACTGGGGGAGCAGGTTAGATGATGCGCTATGGGCCTATCGGACATCATTCAAAACACCGGTTAGGATGTCACCTTCTTGGCTTGTTTATGGAAAAGCATGTCATCTATCCATGGAGCTAGAACACAGAGCCTATTGGGCAATGAGGACACTAAATTTTGATTTACAAACAATTGGCAAGAAGAGAATATCGCAAATCAACGAGATGGATGAGTTTTGAAATGATGCTTGAGAGAATGCTCGAATTTACAAAGATAAAACTAAAAGATGGGATGATAATCACATTCTGAGAAAGGGAATTCGAAGTCGGGGATAAAGTTTTATTATTTAACTCAAGACTTCAACTATTCCTGGGAAAGTTACTCTCTTGGTGGTCGGGACCGTTTGTGGTCACCCATGTCTTTCCCTATGAGGCGGTTGAAGTACATCACAAGACAAAAGGGACATTTAAAGTAAATGAATAGAGATTAAAACCCTATGTGGATGGAGACTTTAACTCAAAAAAGTGTTCCATCGATCTTGCCAGTGATAAATGATGAGAGGATAAGGTCTAGCTACAGACTTTAAATAAAGCATTTTTGGGAGGCAACCCAAGTTTTTATTTTTTTGTTTAAATTTTATTTTTGCTTAATCTTATTCTTTTGCTTTCATCTTGCAGGAACGAAGAGGCTGAGGAGATCTCCAAGAGGTATACAACTACACCTTCAAGGAAAATATTCAATTGGAAGAAAAGAAAAAAATCAGGGGAGCATATCTTACCTTCTGTCATTCTTTTCTTTAGTTTTTCTTCCTCTTTCCCATTGAGGACAATGTGATATTTAAGTTTGGGGGAAGGGAATTTATTTATTTTTTATTTATTTCGAAAAATAAAAAATAAAAATAGTATGGTTTGATGAATAAAAAGCCTATCAGAAGAATAAGGCTGAAATTGATTATACTTTTTAGGAAAAATTCTTATTTCTTAAGTCTAGTTGTTAATTCTTTACTTGATCTTGCTTAATTTGATATTTTCTATGTTCAATGAATGCTTATAATGATCATTAATCATTTTGCATACCTAGAGAAATTTTTATGTGAATTTGTATGGTCTCAACTTATGCTAGAACTTGTTTGATTACACTCGAGGTGAAATTCTAGACGGCATATTACTAGGGAAATGATTAAGGCATGCTTTGGACAAATTGAGCCTTTCAAGCTTATTTATTATCTTTATCCCTAGTCACCCCTTTGAGCTTTATCGAATTATATTTGGGCCTTATATTTTTCTTTCTTGTAAACCTCATATTCCCTACCCTATTTGAGCTTAGACACTAATTTCCTTACCTTTCAAGAGAACTAATTTTACACAAAGTCGCATGCTTACAATAGCATGAAAGGCAAGAGAGGTAGAAGGTCTACAAGTAAAGTTGATTATAGCCATATTGTCAAAGTCATAAGTTTGGGGGTGTGAAAAGTCAACTCGTCTACGGTGTGGCCGACATGATAAGATCGACGAGAGTCATTCACAAAGGCGGTAAAAAAGGTATGGTTTATTTCAAAAAAGAAAAAGAAAAAGAAAGAGAATGTCTGACCTACCGAATAGAGGCGTAAATAGAGAGATCCTTGAAAGTACAATAAAGATATGTATGTTGAGAGATTCACAATGATTGAGAGGATATGGTTGTGTTAGAAGTGAGAATGCTCTATTTTTTCTGTTGGTGTTCAAACTTAAGTTCTCTTGTTTTGTTTGAATCCTACCTTTTCTTTGTGGCCCTCACCCTAGCCTTACATTACAAGCTTAATAAAGACCTATTGATCCCTGGTGATAGTTTCTATTCTACATTATTGCAGAGTGATTTGAAAAGTAAGCTTATGGAGTTTTTAGAGATCCATTATTTATTTACTTGTTTGCGTAAAACCATCTGGTGAGCTAATGATGAAGTCAGAATGATAGGTATGCATGAATGTGAGGATGGATAATGTAGTGGAATTGAGTTTTGAATTAACTTTTGGACTCGATTGATCTTGAATGATTCCTTTGAATTAAAAAATTTAGGCAATCTTTGAGGCAAAAATTTTATGAAACAAACCAATGCTTGTTTTAATTTTCTTTCCCTTTTTCTTTGCTCGAGGGTGAGCAAAGCTTTAGTTTGGGGGTATTCGATAAGTGTATTTTTATGTGATTTTTATTACTCCTTTATTTATGAAAACTATCAGTTTTCCTTTAATTCTATTGATTTTATTTTATTTCTATATACTTTTCTTTATTTTCTCTTATTTGAAGGAATGATAAGATTTAGTGCAAAATGAGAGCATTTTCTTACAAAAGAATAGATTACGGATCCAGACTGATGAAATACGACAAGATCTAAAAAGAGCCGAGGAGATTTGGGCAAGGAGCCTTGTCCCACTGGCAGCAAAGAGATTTATCTCGCCTAAAGACGAGAAGACTTACCCCTCGGTAGGTGAATAGTCTTTCCTCTCGATAGGCGAGGAGATCCAAAGACGACTAGCTTGGGTGACAAAGGTTGAGCCTAAACGACTGCGGCCAGTTTAAACAACCAACTTAAGTGATCAGGAACCTTACATCTCGGTCATGGGCCAAGGAGAATATCTATACTTATCGTGCATGTCAATTTGCCTGGTGGGACCCTCCCGAGTTCTGCAATCAATCTGTTGACCACCAAATCTTCCTGAGCTCCAAAAATCAAGCCGCATATCACCAAATCTTCAATTTTAGATAAGGCAGATCTGGAGAGTAGAGGTGAGAGCCTCATACTTCATCAACCGACTCCAACGAAGAACAACAATTTTATTCTTTTTCTTTTCAATTTCATTACGAACTAATTTTATTTTCTAGAGCTTTGATGTTGTCTAGCATTGAACACACAATTTATATCAAGATGGATTATATTTTCAATATTGCCATGATTGAGTATTTATTCGTTATTCTTAATGCTTGCAATTTTTTAGCTAATTATTGTTCGATATATTGAATCGCAATGAGACCGAGAGATGATTTGTGATTAGAGCTCTAGGATTAAGCACCATTAGTTGAGTGAAAGTAGCGATACTTTACTGCGACTAGTGATTTTTAAAAAAAATCCAAAGAACTCAATGGGTCTCCAATTAATTAAATTCACAAAGAGATATGAAGTTATTAATTGAAGATATTTTTAATATTATTCAAGAGAAGATATTGAATAGCCAAGGGATTTTTATCATCAACTTGGGATAATTGGAATTCTATAACAGGGAAAAATAAATTATATGGGACTTGCTAGATGAAATCAAACGTTCTAGATTTATTCTTATTATTTTTAAAACCTTAAATTTTATGCTCTTTTTGTGATAATCCGTTCCTTCTTTCTTCTTTAATTATAAGCCTCGTTTTATGTGCTATATCTCGATGTTGTGTCCTAAAAGATATCAAGCGGATTTTAAAGTAAGCTCAGTATTTTAAAAGCTTACCGATATTTGAAATATTCTGGAAATATTTATATGTGATATTTCCAGTGTTATTGGACTAAGCTTGTTTTAAAATAACACAATTATAATATTTTGATGAGCTCTAAAAATATAATAATTGTGAAAAATTATTTAAATTAAATATTTTAATCATTTAAAAATATTACGAGATTTAAATTTATGTTAAAAACTCTAAATTAATTTAAATGATTTTATTCTCTTTGCATGATTAACGAGACTTCATCATTTTAATTAATGATAAATGATTATTATTTTATAAACTATAGTTTATAAAGTAATATTCTATCTTAATTTCTCTTAGTGTTTTATTTTAAATAAAACACTTATGCATTTTCAAATCAGCATTTAAACTTACCGTTAGATCGTTTTGAGGATCCCGAAACAAGGGACCTGGATTTAATACCCAAGCCCTTACCTCTCTCTCTCTCTCTCTCTCTCTCTCTCTCTCTCTCTCTCTCTCTCTCTCTCTCTCTCCCCCCCCCCCCCCCCTCTCCCCTCTCTCCCAGCTCGACGGGCGCCACCAAAAACTACCCAACCTTCACCACCGGCTACTCCCCCTCTCACCGGCTACTCCATCCCCACCGGTGATGAGTCTCACTGGCAACCCACTTTCTCTTCTCCTCCATTTAACCAAATGGATATGAAAACCCATTTATCTCCTCCTACTGCCACCGTACGAGGTCAACGTGGCCACCGACCACCACCAACAGCATCCCTACTCCATGAGCTTCCCTTCCATGGTCTCTGTTCCACCCAGCTCTCTCTCTCCACTGGGCCAGCTCATGCACAGGACTCCTCATGCAAGGCTTCACCGTGCGCATCTCCTAGTGTCATCGTGCATGGCCAGCTGGGTCACCAAGCACCACCACCGTGATCCCTAGCCACCAAGGATGTACCAGCACCACCTCACCTTCCCCATGAGCCTCTCTCTCTATACCCGAAATGGGTCTCTCATGGCCTAGATCTAACACCGACAGCCCTAGTGCCACCGTATGCCGGTTCTGGCCCCACCAAGCACTTCCACCAGCCTCCCTCTTCCTCCCCTTAGCTCTCTATGAAATTCCATAGCCTTCCTCCACCTCAAGCAGCTTCACTCTCTCTCAGATGTACTATTCACATCGTGATGCCACCGTGCTATGCCACATAAACCACCACGATGCCACCTTGAGCCTTTCCAAGACCATGCCTAGCTATCCCTAAGCTCAAACTGCCACTTTATGTGGTGCACAGCCACTGTATGTGGCTAACCGCCACTATACACGGTGTTAACCACCAAGTATGACTCCTCCGATGCCTTGATCGTGACAGGCAGCGGGCAACACATGGGTTATCCCGTCGATGGTATAACCCTCTATCTCTCATTATTTATGTTAATGTTAGTTGGTTGGACTGTAGACTATGTGTTATTATTGTGGAGTTTGTTGTGAAGTGTGACTGTGTAATGAAGTTTTGGGCATAACTGTGTAGTGTTGTGGACTATGCTACGAGTATGGGCATGAGGTGTATGCTGTAGTGGTAATGCGGCATGGTGTGAAGGGAGTACATGTGGAGCGTACTCCATGTAGTGCAGCGACACACCGTGTGATGTGCATTGTAGTGATGCGTGGTGTAGTGTGAGTGGAAGAGAGTATATGTGGGATGTGCTTTGTGTTGTGTAGCGATGCACCGTATGGCGTGTCGTGTATAAAAGGATGGTTGCATAGTTGAGGAGCATAGAGTGTATTGTGTAGCTTTGAGAATTGTGTAACAGTGTCCCAAAGTAGCTGTAACGTGGCCTATAGTTTGAAGTGACGAGTGTCACCTTGTGGTTGACTAATGGCTAAGAGTATGTGTGAAGTGGTGAAAAAGTATAAGAGTAGTGCAGCGGAAGCATGATAGGTGTCATGCCGTAACTCAGGATTAGTCTAGAGCTACGTGATGTGATAGAGGTGCATTTGTGGATGCAATCCTCTTGTTAAGTGTTGGGATGAACTTGTACAGGGCTGGGAAATAGGAAAAGTTCTACCAACCAGGTCTGAGCAAGTTGGTATTGGAGTATGGAGCTCTTTATACAAGCGGGCGTTCATTAAACTATAAGTTGGTCTTAGGTGATAAAAGGGATAAGATACATGTATCTCTGGTGAGACACGTGTGGCAGACAGGTTTACCATATATAATGGGTAATCTGTCCTCAGCAAGGTTGCACGATTTTAAGTCTCAGAGTTGGCTTAAAGTCATGTGGCATGCATGGATGGGAATGAAGATGGAGTATGGGCTAGGATACATGAAGGCAGTGATAGGTATATCATCTAAGGTTGGAATGCATGACTTAGTCAGTCTGAGTCATGCATCGAAATGTGGTTGATAGAAGAATAAGATGAAAGTTTTAGTGTCTTAACCCTAAGGTGAATCACGGAGGTTCACTTTATCGAATAAGACCTCGAAAGTTTTAGCATAGTAAATGGGGCGTAAGAGCCCAAGGATGGATGTAGAGTGTTCCAAGTGAAGCGTAGTTCTATTTCTAATATAGTTGCTTATGCAAAAGATAGAGAATGACGTAAGGTTATGTGTATGCATGTAGGTTGCCATCTGACATGCACACAAATGGACTGCATGGAATGAGTATGGCATGAAGTCTAGGTAAGTATTGCATTCATACTCTTCTAGAGTTTTCTAAATAAATGAACATGAAAACGAAACGCTTTTTCCTTACAATGCTTTACAAACTGACGCTCTTCTTTCCTAAACACGCTTTACGAAAAAAAAGCTAAGCATAAGTTTTCAAGTACAATTACGTAACGGCCCTCCTTGGCAACCCCTTTTCATGCACCCAATGTAAGTAAGTGTATGCATGTGGATGGATGTTATACACGGTACGTATTGTATGTATGTTCATGAAATGAAACGAACTGATGCTTTAAATGATGCCACGAAAGAAAACTGTTCTTAAAATGTCCAATGCTTTTAAAATGACTTTATGAATGTAAGGACTGAAAGAATTGTAAGAATTGAACGAAAGGAATGAAAGAACTGTAAAGGAATGAATGGACTGTAAAGGAACGAAAGGACTAAAAAGGAATGAATGGACTGAATGCATGATGTATGAAGATAAGTAACGACCACATGAATGGAAAATGAAAAGGTACCAAAGGAATGGACTAGGCAGATTGCAATGTCGGGTAAGTAGTACTGGCAGTGGACCCAGTGGTACACCCTGACGGAATAGATTCCCAACCTGTGGCCTCGGGTGGAATCAGATCCAAAAGACCACCAACCTTAGCACACGGGGCGCAACAGTGTGCAATGGCCAATGAAAGCGATAAGAAAGAATGAATGTATGCATGTTAAGAAATAATGCATGTATGTATAAAAAGACGTATGCATGAATGTATGTAAAAAAAGATGTATGCATGAACAGACTCTTTAAGAAATGAAGGCAGCAAGGCGTGGGGAACTTTTTTACGAGAAGAAAACATTTTTAAAGAAAAGCCTCACCTCGCAATGTTTTAAAATAAATTGCATGTCTATGTATGATACGTATGATATGTATGGAGTGATAAATGTATGACTGAAAACCTATGTTGTTATATTTTAACTATATGAAGTAATGCTTATGAGTCATTGACTCATTTTAGTTTTAATGTGTACCCTCGCAAGGACAAGATGAGCATGACGCGTCAGGACGGGCACAGCCCAAGGGGAAGAGCACGAAAGCCTAGGCATGATATTTTGTACGAGAGACTTTAATTATGAAATTTAATATTTTTCATTGTAATCTTTTTAATTAAGAAACTAGTTTTAATTATAAACATGAAATCTTTTGTATCCTGGCACAAAAGGAAATAAAATTTCAAAAGGAACCGTAATTTTCGTCTATTTTTATTAAAATCATTCTCTAAAGGAACCACCATAAAGACGAGCGTTACAATTTCCTGCTTAATTTATTTTTTTCAAGTATTTTATTTTAATTTAGATAGTAGAATCTGTCAATTTTCAATTTTCCAAATAGTAATTAATTTATAAAATTTCAGTATTCAATAACATAATTAATCTATGTGGGTTCGACATCCTTTCTTTTGTAACACTTTACTACTTGTTATGATTCTATGCACTTGCAGATATTTTCACGCAAACACTGACCAACCATTCAACCAGCGTAGAAAAAATATGAGACATATATGAAAAAATTAATTTTTTTAATGGTGGGCCCTATTTTCTTTTTTACAGGGAGTATATAGGGCTTGCACACTGTAAGACTATATCTACTATTACTTAGAAAACAATTCCAAGAACATATTGATCCTTATGACTTTCCCTTTTGATCCGGGTTCCATTAGTTCATTTTGTATGGTATATTTTTTTAATACTTCGCTTAAGGGACTTTTTTCAGTAATGCCAAATATAGTTCAACGGTGTGCAAATAGTGCGCATTCCTTTTAAAAAAAAATGAAGTCTACTATTAAAAATTTATTTTCTATTTTGATCCTATATTTACCAACTTTTTTCAAAGTGAGTATGCAGAAATTACACACTCTTAAGATCACAAATATCATTTCTTTTTGTGAATAATGAAATGAGATATATGAAGTGTTAGTGTCTTGTGAAGTAAAAGTTGCTGATTTTAGTGGAAAAAGAGTGATATGCTTTTTACAATTTTAGCTTTATTGTGCATACACTATAAGCTTCTGAACATTTTATCTTGTATGTTTGGTGAATGTTATCTTTTATTGTGATTTGTTTTTCCCTCTTTTTTCTTTTATTAATATTATTTGCATTAGAATGTCATCTAACTGTCTTGACTATCATTTGAGCAAACTTTGTATTATATCCTGTTGAGTATAAAAGTTTTATTCTGAGTGAAATCGTCCAATCTCCGCCTTCTTGTGGGAGGAAAGCACCAGCACATCAAAAGCATTTGTTGGATTCAGGGAATCATTATTATTTCTAATTCTTAATTAAGTCGAAATCATGTCAGGTCTTAAAAACATGAGTTATAAGCTCGAAACACACTATTGCACTGTATTATCATACTTTATATTTTCCAATTAAATTATTGTATGTGTTAATATTAATTAGCAGTTGACAAAAAGTTAAAAGCCACCAACCTTTTTCATAAAAGAAATAACTCTTTTATTACTATTGACATCGAGTAGCACTAACACAGAAAGATACACGTACGTTTAAAAAAAGAAAGAAAGAGGTACCAGGTTTAGAACCACACAAACAGACACAGGCGGAGGTATTTCACAATCCAATCTTTTAGCTCCCTGACTAAAATGCACAGAGCACGTTATTTAGTTGATAGAAAGGATGGTGTGTCATGGGCAACTTGGGAGCAGGAGGATGGTCTCTCTAACGGGGCTGATGTCCGCCGCCACCACCCGGACCACGCTCACCCTGACGTCCTCCTCCTCCACCACCACCCGGACCACGCTCACCCTGACGTCCTCCTCCTCCACCACCACCTGGACCACGCTCACCCTGACATCCTTCTCGTCCACCACCACCTTCATGACCACCGGGTACTCCTCCCTGATTTCTCCCCTGTCCTTGGGGACCATGGCCATGCCCATCATCCTGATGTCCGCCGCCATGGCCCTGTCCTCCCGGCCCTGGTTGTCCTTCTCCATGGCCATGTCCGCCATGAGGTGGCTGTTCTTGATGAGACATTATTAGTTCTCAGAAATCAGAGTGTTATATGTTGAATAGAAGATAGGTAAATAAGATGTGAGGGATGATCCTGCTATAAATTAATATTTATAGTATCGGAAGTGAGATCCATTCCACCTCAAACATTTTGCCACGTTACAACCAAGCTCCTTATCCTGAACTCATGAATTCTAACCCCGTAAAAGGATTATACATCCCAATGGATAAGAACAACAAGAAATCTTGAAAAATCAACGTTCTTCGGTCGAGTACTGTGCGTGATTGGGATAGTGAACGTGTACGTCCCTTCTTCCCTGTTCCCCGTCCCCGTTCATTTTGAATTTTGAAGACTTTCTACGTGCTTCTTACGTACATTTTGTTCTTTCCTTTGGATAGATATCGACGCTTTCTTTGCTTTTCTGTATTTCTCAGATTGAATCTGTCGGCAGAACGAACGAATAGACATCCATTAAGTTGACGTCCAAAGCTGTCAATGCATTGATTTTACGTGGCGAATATTTTATGAAGAATTGTGGTCCGTTGAGGAGCAGAGCTGCAGATAAACACACGTGCTCTTTACTGCCCTATCGTGGGGACTGGGGATGAGAGCTGACCATGAGGAGCATTAATCATGTCCAGTTCTCTCAACTTATTTAGCCGATATTATATATGATTCAGATCATTTAGGAACATCACAACATCGCTTGAAATTTCAAGAAACTTGAAATGTCGAGAAATACAACACGTTACAAGAAATTTGATTTTTAGGGACGAAATTTCATCTCTAAAAATACTTTTTAAAGACTCAAAACATGGAAAACCTTATAAATCTGTTCGAACGAATACATATTAGTTCGAACCGGAAATTCTGGGACGAATTAGATCGTCTCAAAAAGTCTAAATCGTTTGAACTAATAAAATTTGATTCAAATAGATAATTAATCTATTCAAATGCAATATAATAGGTTCGGTGGGGTATTAACTTGTTCGAACGGTATTATTTAATTGTAATAATATATTGTTAAAATTGTAATAATACATATTTTTTCTATTAATTTGTTATCATTTTCAAATTAAATAAAAATGTCTAAATATTATATATTATGATTTACAATGAATTAAAATATTTACAAATTTATAAATTAATTTTATGTAATTAATTTAAAAATATTTTAGTTGAATAAAAGATAGTGTCATTTTTTCTATTATCGTGAACATTAAGTATAATGAAAAGAAAATATAATTAACAATAAAGAGGTTAACAAACACTAAAAAAAAAAACTATATATTAATTACATCCCAAAAGGAGTTAGATGTTCTATACAACATAAAAAAAAGTAAAATAATAACTAACAATATCTATTTGTTAAGTAAATCAAAATCCTCCTGTAAGGTATATAAGTGTTCATCCAGGTCCTTAAGCTTCTCAATGATTTGCTTAATGAACTCCCCCAATATAATTTGGCGGTGCTCCGCCAATATAGCTCGTACCTCATCCGGAGTAGCCCCAGTAGGCTGTCTCTCAACACGGGTAGCAACAGTAGAAGTTGGATCAGTAGGCGGAGGCAAATCCTGTACTGCATGAGTCTTCGACAAGTGACCCTTGCTTTTGCTGAATGTGATCTTGTAAACGGGCCCCATCTGTGGCGACCTGCGCTCACTCGAAGTCACTGCAACCCCCAATTGGAGTAGGAGGTTAGATATCAGCAGTGCCAATGATATACTGCCTCCACCCAAATAGCATGACTCTGTTCGAATGCAGCGGATGAAATACAATGCCAGATCAATTGGCTCCGCCTGTGCTATCCGTAATAAAAATCTGGCTCGCTCCATCCCGAAATCAGTCTTGTGTTTTTTCTGATCAATGTTATACCTGACAATCAGATTAAGCATTCTGAAAAATGCTATACAGTCGACCTGTCGGATCACTTTATTGCCATCATATGGAGGAGCCAAAGGGTCTCGTACTAGATCACAATCCTGATCGTCTGTGAGACTATCATCAGGTACCTCATCGCCACTCTCACTATCATCCGAGCCGGCATCCAGCTCTGCAGTCTCTACACTCGGCGCTAGCAATGAGGATACGGCTGGTGTGTCCTCTCCAAATGGTACAGTCGCTGCTCTCGCTGCTGCTGTAAGATATGCACCGAGCTCCCACCGCAGATCAAGAAACTCAGCAACAACGCAGGGAGAGAAGATAATACTCACTCCTCGGACTACTAAGTTGTAGCACAGAGCTTCACCAGATTGTTCTCACACGTCATGGTAAAACTCACCGACCATCTCAGGATATGTTGTGCCCCTCTACCGACAGATCGGGGTCTATCCACGATCAGTGATGATGTCATGTATGCTCTGTCCCTCCCAAGTGAGATCACGGAAGTCATCCAAAATGATCTCCTGCTCAACTAGTATAGGCCTCACAGCCGGCTGAGAAGGAGATGCTTTGTTACTTTGGCCTGTCTGGGGTCGGGAACGTTTTCTTCTGCTGCTGCTTGCCATTAGTATACTATTGATTTACAAAATAATTATGTAATCTAATTAAAGTGAAGAAGCTTGATGATGTTGTGCTACAGTGTTTGGCAACTGCTTATTCGAATGGATTCCAATTCGTTCGAATAAGGGCTGGCAAATATAATCTTTAGTTTGAATGACCTTAAATTCAATTTGAATGGCCTAAAATTCCATTCAAATGAATTTAATTTCCATTTGAATGACATTAAATTCCATTCGAATGACCTTGAAATGCATTCGAATGACCTCATAAAACTCCATTCGAATGACCCTAAATTCCATTCGAATGAAATTATATTCGATTCGAATGATCTTAAATTCCATTCAAATGGCCTTGAATTTCATTCGAATGACATTAAATTCCATTCGAACGGAATGAGCCAAACATAGATGGTTGAGTCGACTTAGTCTCGAACCTACAATTCTTGGATTCACCATTGTCCAAGATTTTAATTGATAGAAATGATTTCGGAGTGAAGCCCCATCATTTCCACCGATTACTTTTGTGTCATTTAGCCATAAAACAACAAAATGGGGTCAGATTGATTCAAAATCTGACCCCCTCAAAACCAACATTTATTTTCAAAAAATAACAAACCAAAGATATAGATGAGGACACATACCTCTTGTTCTTAGAGATTTGAGGACTTGGTCGGAGTTGGTGGCGGCTGCAAACGACAGAGGATTCGATCCGACTATTCAAATGAGAGAGCAGAAAATGAATGGAGAAGAAATTGTATTGCGACTTATGTAACGTCATTTAGTTCAAATGAAAAGGGTATACGTTCGAACGGTAAGGGTTTTATTTCGAATGAAATATATAATAAGGAGAAAAAATATATATAAGTACAACAGGTAAAAAACTACATATTATATTACTAATACTAGTATATAATCCTAATATTAGTAATAATAAAAAAATTTCTGGACTAGTATATATAATATAGTATATATTAGATAACTATATTATATAGTATAGAGTATTTAATTAAAAACCTATATATATTATAAGTAACTAGTATATATATAATATACTATATATATTATGCATTAGATGAGTATAAAATAGTATTGTGTAAAACATTGCATTATAAAGTAATATAATAAGTATATAGTAAAACATTGCATTAAATATGAGTATAAAATACCTCGTGAGTCTTTAGTTGTTGACCATGTTCAGTATAGATGAATGTATCCTATTGAACAGGTTTTAGAAAAGCTTAAGTGATCTGTGGGGAATAAGGCTCGTCCGAAAGGATCGATCACAGAGTCATACATTCATAATTAGTGGCATACATTTTGTTCAATGTATTTTCGTGGGGTTAATACTAGATTTACGAGACTGAATCAAAATTACGAAGGTGGACAAATGGGAGTTTCGTCAGCATTTACTGTGTTTTCCCAGAAAATACATCCCATAGGTGCACAAGGTGGCTATGAGCTATGTGGGCGAGAGTTTGAAAGAGCTCGATGGTATGTCTTGAATAACTGTGAAGAGATTGAACACTATTTGAGGTTAGTGATGATCATCTAATTTAATGGTATTTTTAAGTACATTTATAATAATATATTATATATTGATGCAAATTAATAGTTTACATCAACATATGTAGCAAACATATATAACTACTTCGCACGAATGGTGTGATTGACGTAGACAAGATGCACGAAGAAGAATTTGCCTCGTGGTTTAAACATACGGTATTACTAAAAAAAACATGCACAATTATTTTGAACTTTATACCTTGAATGTCACCATATTTAAATATGATATTGATATAAGTAGTATAATATTTATTTATGTAGGTTGCATCGAAATATAGTGAACATTCAGGTGAAATCTTACCAGAAATGTATGCTTTGGTATGTGGTTCATCTAAGTGGACCATCCAATATTCAGGATGTTTGGTGCATTGATATGGATTTCACATAGCAGACAGAGAACAATATAGGAAAACTCAAAATTGTGGAGTCGTAGTCGAAGGAAGCCATGGGGATGATAATATCAATTTTTACGGAATTGTTGAAGATATCATAGTGTTAAAGTATGTGAAGGGATATATGGTTTGATTATTTAAATGTAATTGGTGGGATGTCTCAAATCCTAGGTTGGGAGCGCGTAAGGATGAATATTTTGTAAGTGTCAATACATCTCGCAAATGGTATTAGGATGATCCTTTCATTTTTGCATGCCAAGCAAATCAAGTTTTTTATTTTGATGATCCTTACTACAGAAATCTATGGCGGGTAGTCGAGAAGTTTACACCAAGAAATATATATGATTATATTCCAGAGGCAGACAAACCACATGAAGAAGTTGATAGTCCAGACCATGAAGAAGCATATTAAGAAAATGAATCAAGTATCAATCTATTTGTTGAGCTAAGCCAATATGACATGGTGCCATTGCACAGAGAATATGTTCAACCCAAAGTAATTGAAGGTGACATGTCAAAAGAATATGAATCAACTGAAGTGTCTACTGAGAATGAGAGCGACTGGTCCAACAAAACTAATACTTAATGATTTTCAAATAGATATTTGTGTAGGTATAATTCTTATAAAAATATGAAATGTATCTTGTTCAAATAATAATTTATTATAATTTCAAACAGATATGCCTCCTAAACGCAAAAGAACACATGAGTCATCCCCACTACTTACTAACTCCCTGTGTGGTTCACCTGCCAACAATGATGGGCCAACATCACCAGAACTAGAACAAGGTATTTTATCACTGTATATCTTTCAAATAAAATAATTAATTAAAATATATGATTTAATTATTGTATATATAGCTGTTATAAATCAGAGTCGAGTTAGAGGCATTACAAGGGGTGTTTGCATAGAGAAAGTAAAGAAAGTGGGTAAAATTAAAGTTGATATACCTAATGATCACACTGGCGGCTCTGGGGATTCTGCAGCTTGGCTTGCTTCTTACGTTGGTATACTTACTTGCACGTATGCACCGATGGCTACATCCTCCTAGACTAAAGTTCTCCAAGATGTGAAAGACCACATCAAAAATCATTACCTAGTAATAAGTTACATTGTATAACATTTGTATTTAAATAACTTTTGAAATTATACTAATTGTTTATACTTTTTTTAAGGACAAGTTTGAACTAAATTTTGGTCAGTGAGAGGATCGACTAACGATTGAGAAACTAATGTCGAATGCATTCTGGAGGTACAAAGGTCAATGCCATGCACACTATCAGCAGTTCAGTACTACGATAGAGGCGCGTCAAAATCCATTCCAAGCAATGCCACCAAACGAATGGGAGAAAGTTTGTGATATGTTTGAAGATTCTACTTATCAAGTAATTTCGCTGCTATCTTTTTTTAATAATATATGATAGATGTATTAAACATAAAATTATAATACTTTTTTTAGCAACGGAGTACGGTGAACAAAAAAAATAGATCAAATTTAACGATACACCATCATGCAGGTTCTCGATGTTTTCATCGCTTGTAAAAAAATGGTTAGTTATTTTAGTCCCCATTAAATATTAATATATACACTTTTCTGGTTTAAATTCTGATATTAATTTTCATTTTGCAGCAAGAAGAAAGTCTTGCTGATTATGATTTGACCTAATTGTATGCTAAAGCACGTAAAAATCGTGATGGTGTTTGTAGCAATCCTAAGGCAGAGGCAAATTATGTAAGTTTAAGTTTATTTAATTCCATTGTCTAAAGATATTTTTGTTTCCTATACTAATTTTAATATTTTTTTTTGTAGGACAAGATGATATCTCTTAAAGAAACTGCTGCAGATCCATCTGATGAATCATCTGTCAACGATGCTCAAATCTTTTCTCAAGTTCTTGGATCACGTTCTGGATATTTGAGGGCTTAGGAAGTTGCGTGAAGCCATCCTCAACATCGTCATCCTCTTCTAAAGCCAGATTGAATGACAACAAGACTAATGAATTAGAGGAAATTGCACTTGAGATTGAACGATTGAGGTCAAAGGGATAAGAGTTGCTGACCTGATTATATCAAACAGTAGATTTGGAGGCAAGATTAGAAGAGAGGCTACAATTAAATAACCAAAAAATGTTTGAACAATTTCAATCAATGATATCCCAAAACTCTATGCCACCACTACCACCACAATCATAATTCATTTAATTTTTTTAATTGCCTTTATTTATGATGTTCATAAACATTTGAACAATTGATGTATATATAATTACAATTTGTGTAATATTAGTATGTTCTTTTTAATTAAATTTCATTTTATTTGACCAATATCGTTTGAACTTTAAATAACTCGTTCGAATAGTAAATTACCATTTATGCATACATTCGAACAAAAATAGATCCATTCGAACAAAAAAAACCCATTCAAACATATTGGGAAATACATTCTATACGTTCATTCGAACAATTACATTTTTATTCGAGTAACGTTATTTTTCAAAACTCCATTCGAATAGAAGATTTCCGAAAATAGATCGTCTATTCGAACGGTTAATATTTTTCTTCGAACAAAAGTCACTTAAAAATGTGTTGGTTCGAATGGACTTGGTCAGATATGGTTATTTGTTCGAATTAACATTTAATGTTGTTCGAACAAAATTGTAAGTTCCAACAGAAATTTTTTCATTCAAACTTGATTCTGAGATGAAATTTTTTTGTCTAAAAAAAATTCTGTACAAACGGTTTCGACTGGTTTTGCCCAATTTTGTCCCTAAATGTACTTTTTGGAGATGAAAATCAATTTTTGTCTCCAAAAAGTTCTGAGACAGTCTTTCTGAGACAAAATAGAGACAAGAATTTTTCATCTCCAAAAACTTCTAGGGAGGAAATTTGGGTTTTTTGATACAAAATTTTTTGTCTCAAAAAACCAATTTTCTTAGAGTGACAAAGTTACATACCTTCGTTTATGATAGTTAAGAATGCAATCCACCTATCATTCTTCTAACAATATGTAGTAATCGTAGTGAATAAATTTTTTAGAAATCTACAATGTACCAGAATACCAATCCCAAAACATAAAAATTTCCAATAATATTCAAATAAACAAAACTAATAATATTTGCCCAACTTGTCGACAAACAAAATAATATGATATTGGAGATAGAACTCCATAGTTACAGACGACAGAAAACCTAATCCAAATGCCAAGTTGCACACGTAACTCGGTTATCGGTTCCAAAATAAAATCTAAAAGCTAGAGGATCAACTCTATGAGCTATCCCAGACTCTTCCTTGGCCTATTTGATGTCATCCAGTTGGGGGTGCGTATATTCCCTGATCCCTGACATATAATTCCCCTGACATATAATTCTACAATTTTTAAGGAAATGATAGTTGGGACAACTACAATGAGATTTACAAATCTCAACAAGTAAGGCTCATAAGCTACTAATAGTATAAATAAGCATTATTGATAGTAACAATGACATTTATACTTGATGCACATGACCTTGCTTATGATAAACAAGGCATGCTTGTTTACTTAAGATAGACTTATACATAATGCCTTATCTCATGGGGTTACTATAATGTAAACTTGACTTTTCATGCTAACCTTAAAAATATTTCATTACATGCTAACATGCTACATGAAATCTTGCGGTTACACAATTCCTTCTCTTTCCAATCAATAATCTGTATTGGTTTTTCCTCATATGTCAAGTTCGGTTGCAAGGCTATACCCTTGGGGTCGACGACTGTAGAGTCTGATCCCCGAAGCTTTTCTTCAAAGAAGACACGTGGAACACATTATGGATTCCATGAAACTAAGTTGGTATCCAAACGGTATGCAACTGTTCCCACTCTATTCTTATTATTTTTAAAGCCTTAAATTTTATGCTATTTTCTTGCTTAATTTATTTTTGTCAAGTAGTTTATTTTAATTTAGATAGGAGAATCTGTCAATTTTTGATTTTCCAAATAGTAATTAATTTTGAAAACTTTAGTATTCAATAACATAATTAATCTCTGTGGGTTCGACATTCTTTCTTTTGAAACACTTTACTACTTGTTATGTTCTGTGCACTTGCAATATTTTCACTCCAACAAGTTTTTGGCGCCATTACCGGGGTTTAATTATTTGTTAGTTTGATATTGATATTAGCTAGATTGGTACTAATTTGGATTTTAGTTTATTTCTTTTTAAAATTTGTTTAAATAGACCTCAGTTTCACTTTTCTTGATCATTTTTCTATTTCAGGATTTAGAATTGTATGCCTCGATCTAAACCATTAGAGCCTACACTTTTCAATCTCGAGATTGAAAGCACTTTATGTAGAATCAATAAAAAGAAGAAGCAGAAGGCTACCGCATCTGCATTCACCATGGCCAACCAAGATAATAAAGCTTTGAGGGACTATGCTGCGCCCTCTGTCAATGGGGCTACATCTAGCATATGGAGACCGGTTATACAAGCTAATAATTTTGAGATTAAGCTAGCGATAATTTTGAGATACTGCAAACTGTTTAGTTTGGGGGGCTTTCACAAGAGGATCCAAATGTCCATATTGTAAATTTTTTAGAAATTTGTGATACTTTTAAACACAATAGAGTGACAGATGATGTAGTTTGATTGAGACTTTTTCCTTTCTCACTTAGAGAAAAAGCAAAAGCTTTGTTGAACTCTTTGCCACCCGACATCATCACCACTTGGGAGGAGTTGGCACAAAAATTCTTAGCAAAATATTTCCCTCCGGCCAAGACAACAAAGTTAAGGAATGATATTATTACCTTCACCCAATTTGAGGGTGAATCATTATATGGCATGGGAGAGATGCAAGGACTTATTGCACAAGTTTCTGCATCCCGACCTTCTAGCCTGGCTTCAAGTATAGACATTTTACAATGGTTTGGGACCCACAAATCGATCTATGGTTGATGCGGCCGTGGAAGGAGCATTAATGACTAAGACCCATGAAGCTGCATATGAAGTTCTGGAAGGGTTGGCGCCTATCAACTATCAGTGGGCCACTGAGAGAGCAATGCCAAGGAAGGTGCCCAACATCGTTGAGTTTGACTCTATGTCCACAATTGCGGCCCAATTGGAAAATCTATCCAAACAACTAGGTAAGATGAACGTTAATGCTATTAAAACTAATGTTGTTTGCAATCATTAAGCAGGAAATCATTCATGTGTACAATGCTAAGTGGGGAATCCTTTTGCCTAACCGAGTTAGAACAAGCTAATTACGTGTCATATTTCCAACGTCAAAACAATCCTTATTCAAACATGTTCAATCCCGGATGGAGAAATCATCCAAACTTTTCATGGAGCAGTAATCAAGGGCCGGCTAGACCACCTTAACAGTTTCCATAACAAGAGAAGAAATCGACACTTGAGGATATGTTCATGCAGTACATGCAAAAGACTGATGTGGTGATCCAAAACAACTCGGCTTCAATCCATAACCTTGAGGTGCAAATCGGTCAGCTTTCAAACATGCCCCAAGAGAGGCCGTAGGGACTTTGCCCAGCAACATTGTGACCAATCCGAAAGAACATGTCAAGGCAATAGCCTTGAGAAGTGGGCGGACATATTTGCAGCCAAAAACAACAATGGCGAGCAAGATGAAGCTGAATATAATTTGGAGTCCAAGATGAAGGAAGCTGAGTCTGAGATAAAAGAAGTGGAGCAGGCCGAGGAGATAGTCGACCAGAAAGCCGAGAAGACTAAGGAGAATAAAAGAGCTTCAAATTCCAAAACTTCTAAGGAGTTTACTTCTGAAACTCATTCTCCTTTAGTTTATGATCCACCAATTTCTTTCTGTAAAGATTAAGAAAAAATAAGATTTATAATCAGTTCTCTGAAATACTGAGTATATTTAAGCAATTGCATATTAATATTCCTCTCATTGAAGCTTTAGAGCAAATGCCTAAATATGCAAAACTTTTGTAGGATATATTATCAAATAAGTGGAAGTTAGAGGAGTATGTTAAAAATGAGAGAAGGGAATTGATTTGTATTGAATTTGTTGTGTTTCTTTGTATTTACTTACAAATAAATTGACTTTAAAATAGACAAGTATGGAAATACATACATATGGTAATTAAGCTAATTGTGTTAATTCCTAGAATAAAGATAATTTGCTGATTTTCTGGAGACTAAATATATGGAAATATACATAGCTGTCAATACTCCCCCTCAAGTTGGCGCAAGGAGATCTGTAATACCCAACTTATGTGAAAAATGATGGAAAAAATCCTTGCCTAAAGCATTGGTGAAGATGGTGGCAACTTGGTCATGTGAAGAAGTATGAATAGCTTGGAAGAGACCGGAGCGAATCTTATCATGAACAATGTGACAATTAACCTCAATGTGTTTGGTTCGCTTATGAAACACAGGATTGTGTGCAATGTAGAGGAAAGATTGATTATCATAATGTAAGGTGAAAGGTTTGGGATGAGAGATGCCAAAATCAGTTAGAAACTATTTGAGCCAGGTGAGCTCACAGGTGGTGATGGCCATAGCCTGATATTCAGCTTCAGCGGAAGAGCGCTCCACTGTAGTCTATATTTTGGTACGCCAGGAGATCGGACTAGTGCCTATTTGAATGAAGTATACAATAGTGGAACGACGAGTGGTGGGACAATTGACCCAATCAGAATCAGTATAGGTTGTGACATGTAGATTGTTAGATGAAGGAAAGAAGATGCCTTGGTTGGGGCTACCTTTCATGTAGCGGAGAACCCTAGTAGTTGCAGTCATGTAAGGAACCTGAGGATCATGCATGAACTGACTGAGAATGTTGACTACATAAAAAATGTTGAGTCTAGTGATGGTCAGATAGATGAGACGGTAGGGGCAAGGATCAGGAAGTAGATCACCGTCTTGAGTACTGAGCTTCAAGTGTTGTTCCATTGGAAAAGGAGCAGTCTGGGAGCAAAGTTGTTTATTGTCAGAAAGGATTCGTGAGCATATTTACTCTTATTATGGAAGATGCCGTTAGCAGATTGATCAATTTCGAGTCCAAGAAAGTACTTCAGTGAAACAAGATCTTTTGTCTTTAAGTGAGTGGAGAGAACTCTTTTGAAAACCTCGATTTGAGAAATGTTGTTACCAGCATCCAAAATATCATCAACATAAACAAGAACAAAAGTGATACTGGTGTAGGTGGCAGAAGTGAATAAAGAATGATCAACCTTAGACTGATGAAAACCATCATCAAGAAGCACAGTGGTTGGTTTAAAAAACCAGCTCCAGGAGGCTTGTTTGAGGCCATAAAGGGATTTTTTGAGGTGACAAACACGGGTCTCCCCCTTAGGGAAATATTCGAGTGGCAGAGTCATGTAGACTTCTTCGTCAAGATCACCATGCAAAAATGCATTAGTGACATCGAGTTGATGAATGATCCAATGTTTGGTGGCGGCGACTACTAACAGGCACCGTACAGTGGTCATTTTAGCAACTAGAGCAAATGTCTCATGATAATCAAGGCCTTCAACTTGAGTATAGCTCTTGGCAACTTGACGAGCTTTGTACCTCTAGAGGGAACTATCGGCCTTGAGCTTAGTTTTGAAGACCTATTTGCAGCCAATGGGTTTCTTACCAGAGGGAGTGGCTCAAGAGACCAAGGCAGATTATCCTCTAAGGTACAAATTTGAGAAGACATGGGCTCATGCCAATAGGAGTGATCAATACAAGTGGTGAGAGCAGTTAGATAAGAAATATAGGAGGGAGAAAAACAGGAATATGAAAGAAAAACAGATAAAGGATGAGCAGTACCTGAGACTGGTGGAACAGGGGAGGATGTCGTGGGCTCCATATGTAAGGTGGGACAGATATAGTCCTGAAGATAGGTAGGTTGAGTAATGGTGCGATGAGGATGAGAAATAGGTGGGGATGGAGGAGAGGGAGGTGATGAAGATGGGGAAGATGAGGTGGCTAGGGAATTAGAGGATGAAGGAGGAGCCAGGAACAACAAGAGGGATGATGGGAGTGGAGGGAGAAGAAGGGTCATAAATATATTGGAAAGGCAATTGTTGCTCATGAAAGGTGACATGAGAAAAAAAAATGGATTGAGTGTCAAGATTGTAGAGCTTGTATGCTTTATGAGTGTTGTGGTAACTAAGAAACACACATTTGGTAGCATGAGGGGAAAATTTGTCACGATGAGCATGAAGAGTTTGAGCATAGCAAAGACACCCGAACAAGCGAAGGTGATCATAGTTGGGTATTTTATCAAAAAGTGTTTCAAAAGGTGATTTATTTTGGAGAATGCGACTAGGAGTGCAATTGTTGAGATATGCAATAGTGAGAATACAATCACCCCAAAATGTTAAAGGTAGGTAGGCTTGGAAGCGAAGGCTTTGAGCAACATTTAGAAGGTGCTAGTGTTTACGCTCTGCAACACCATTTTGTTAAGGATTTTCAACATAGGTACATTCATGGATGATGCCATGATAATGTCAAGGCAATACACATAGAGTCCATTGCAATGACCACGTGCTCCAATCAATCTCATCAATTGTGGGTCTTCAAATAGACAAGTGTTAGAAGAAAATAAAATAATACAAGAAGTTCGAAGGGTAAGTTGGGAAATAGCTAAGAGATTAAAAGAAAAGGTGGGGATATAATAGACATTTGAGAGTGTGAGAAGGGGAGAGAGAATGCAGGTCCCGATGCCTTTGACAGGGACTTTGTGGCCATTCGAAAGCTGCACAAAATGACTGGATTCCAGTTGTCTCAATTCGGTGAAACTCGTTTTCGGGTGAGAAATGTGGTGGCTTGCGCCACTATCCACCGCCCAATGGTGGTCCTGATTGAAGAAAGGAGCAGAGGAAGGAGGGGAGAAAGTGTTACTGATGAAGTGGGTTGTGAAGGTCGAAGGAGAGGATGTCACTGGCACTAGCAAGGAGAGGAGTTTCTAGTAGAGGTCTGGTGAGAGGCAAGGGATGGGACTCGACACCTAGAGGATGGTGGTGGCCTGATTTACCGACGGTGGTGGTTGGCCAAGGATGGAGCTTCATAGCTTTGGGCGTGGTTAGTGACCCAGTGGGTAGCCCACGACGATCCAGCACCTGTTGCAGGTATGGCCTTCCTTCCTGCAGAATGTGCATTTGAAGGTGGATTTTGGGTGTTTAGGGGAGTGAACTACCATGGCCAAACTTTTGGATGGGGTGGTGTGAAGGTGGAGCAATCGTTGTTGTTCCTCTTGGAAGAGAATATAGAACATCTTGGTGATGGAGGGAAGAGGATCCATTGCCAAGATTTGTGTTCGGAGAAGTGCGAAAGAGTTGTTGAGGCCAAGGAGAAATTGAAAGACTCTCTCATCTTCAGCTTGTTGTTGTAGATCCTTGAGGTTAGTGCCACTTTGAAGATGGTCAAGTGCATTCCAAAGTTGTTTGATTTGGTTGTGATACTCATGGACTGAGTTGGTTGTTTGTTGCAAGGAAGAGAAGGCTCATTTGAGGTGATAGATTTTGGTGTTGTTGCCATGATAGAAATGGGAAGATAAGTCGACCCATACAGCACGATGATCAGTTTGGTATTCAAGTGAATTTGCAATGGATGTGCTAGCGGAGTTAAGGATCCAGGTAAGAACCATCTCTTTGGTTTGGTTCCATTGAGGGTATTCGGGTGAAGAGGGTTCGTTCAAGAGGGGTGAGGATGCCACCAACAAAGCTTAATTTATTTTTGGCATTCAATGCTCGTGTCATGGCTTTCAGCCATTTGGGAAAGTTGTCACCAATATGGAGGCCATTGACGAGGATAAGGCTTGAACAATCTGATGGGTGAACGAGGTAGGGGGAGGGGATGGGTGGGTTGGAATTGGTGGCCATATGGCTAGGGTTTAGGGATCAATTAGGCTAATACCATGTTAAAAATGAGAGCAAGGAATTGATTTGTATTGAATCTGTTGTGTTTCTTCGTATTGATTTACAAATAAATAGACTTTACAATAGACAAGTATGGAAATAAGTACATATGGTAATTGAGCTAATTGTGCTAATTCCTAGAATAAAGTTAATTTTCTGATTTTCTAGAGACTATACAAATATATGGAAATATACATAGCTGTCAATAGAGCATGAGACGATAATGCTGATCGAGGAGAGCAGTGCAATTTTACAAAAGAAGCTATTGCCTAAGTTGAAAGATCCGGGGAGTTTCACGATCCCTTGCACTATAGGAAATTCCTATTTTGATAAAACTTTATGGGACTTAGGGGCAAGTATTAATCTTTTGCCCTTCTCTATATTCATGAAGCTTAGACTTGGAGAAGCAAAGCTGACCACTGTCTCTCTATTAAATACTCGAGAGGACTCATTGAGGACGTACAGGTAAAAGTTGATATGTTCATCTTCCCAGCCGACTTCATTGTGCCCAATATGGAGAAGGACGAGGAGATCCCTTTGATACTAGGCCGACCTCTCCTTACGACGAGGAGAACCGTAATTGATGTCCAGCAAGGGAAACACATTTTGAGGGTTGGTGAGGAAAAGGTCACTTTTGATGTATTTAAATCTATAATTCCCTTATGAGGTACATGACTATGCCCAAAGAATAACACAGTAGTTGTAGTACAGCTTTGAGGTGTTGATTCCACAGGGAGACAGATTAAAAGAATAGCAAAATGAACAAAGAAACTAAATAAAAATATTAAATGATTAATGGAGGGAAAAGATTAATTTTAAATGTTAATTAAAGTGAAACAAAGTTACTAAAGAAAAAAAGTAATCAAATTGATAAAAAGTAGACCATCGAGAATCCCCTGCACAAATCCGATATTTTAATTATTCTTAATTCATTGAATAACTCACTTGGGAACTGAATTTCTGAAATTCTCAATTGGAAAATATAGATTTATAAACCAAAATTAAACCAAATATAACCCTTTGAAAAATTATTCACCACTTTCAAAATACGTAAATTATTATCTCTATTAAGAAAATCCAGCGACGACAATATACTCAAGGAGCGATATTGCAACAAAGAACTAAATCAACATAGATAAATAATTGATCCCAACATAATCAAAGAACCAATCCATTCAATAGAAAAAGCATGACTGAATCCATAAACAGAGTAAATTCTATGATTATTCAAAGAAGAAAACATCAAGAATGAATTGAGAATAATGAAACAAAAGAGTTTTAGTAATTAAAAATAAAATACATAAATTAAAAAAAAAATACCATCTAATGTGCAAGTTCATCCCTAGCCCTACTTGAGAATTTAGTTACCCATAAATATAATAGACAACAAAAATTTCAAGAGAAAACTGAAGTGAACGGGGGCCATGGAAGTGATTTTTTCCTCTCTTCAAATCTACCTCTTGTGCCTCTCATCCTCCTCTATTTCGTGCTAATGATATGCTTATATATAGGGTAGGAAAGAAACTCTAATGTCTTCATAATTCTCGCATAAAAAAATTGGCTAAATTTTAGGACCAATCTTGGCAGCCACGTATGCGCTTCAGAGGTTTAAAACAAATTTATAGCCCTTTAATATAGCTTTATAATGAATCAAGAATCGCATTAATCCAATATGTGAGTAGAAAGTTACGGTAAAAATAGTAAAGTATGTCCAGGTTGTCTCCTATCAAATTTCAGATTTAGACTTCTTGCAGTTTTCTTTTATGATTCTTTTTCTTTTCTTCTTGATCCAAATTGCTCTCAAACCCCATGAAAGTCCTCCTTTGAATTTGATTGGGCTTTGAGTTGCTCTTTTATAAACTCTAAAATTAAAAAAAGAGAAAAAAAGAAAGAAAAACTGCTTAGGAGTATCCCAACGTAAATAAAAACTCAATTCAAGAATACACATTAATTCCTATGATGTCTATTCACATTTTAGAATTTCAATTGAATAATAGTGCATTTAGAGTGTACTTTCACATACTCATCAGTACGTTCTTCCTTTCAAATAAGCGACTGACAGGTGGTCATGGCTGACAATACTTATATAGCTGAATTTTCAAAGCTACCACTTGATGTATGTCTTACTCACTCTATGTCTATTGAATCCAAAGATGAAGAGGTTAGGGAGCGTGAGAGATATTTGAAAGCTACACCATCCTTTCCTCTAATAAAACCAAAAGTGGAAGAGCTCAATTCATCTCGGCCGACATCTCCAAGTAAGGAACCACCCAAGCTTGAGCTCAAACCGCTTCCATCAAATTTAAGGTACGCTTTTTTAGGCCAAGACTCTACTTTTCCAGTTATTATTAACAGTTCCTTGAGTGATGTAGAGGAGGAGAAATTGCTGAGAGTCTTGCAGGAACACAAGATGGCCTTGGGTTGGACCATCCTAGACATCAAAGGAATTAGTCCTTCAATTTGCATGCACAAGATTTTAATAGAGGATAATTTTAAGCCGATCGGCCAACCCCAAAGGAGATTGAATCCATCCATGCAAGAAGTGGTGCACAAAGAAGACTGAAGGTGTTAGATGTCGAGATTATCTATCCGATCTCAGACCGTGCGTGGGTAAGTCCAGTACAAGTAGTCATAAAGAAAAGCAGGATAACTGTGATCAAGAATGACAACAATGAACTTATACTGAAAAGGATGGTTAGGGGATGGCGAGTATGCATAGATTATACAAGACTTAATGATGCAACTCAGATAGACCATTTCCCATTACCTTTTATTGATCAGATGTGAGAAAGACTTGCGGGCCATGCTTACTACTATTTTCTAGATGGATATTATGGTTATAATCAAATAGCCATTGCGCCCGAAAAGCTGGAAGACTACTTTCACTTATCCGTATGGAACATTTGCATATAGGTGGATGCCGTTTGGCTTTTGTAATGTGCCAACCATATTCCAAAGATGCATGATGTCCATCTTCTCGGACATGGTGGAAAACTTTTTAGAAGTCTTCGTGGATGACTTTTCAGGCTTTGGATGGTTTTTGACAATTGTTTGTCCAACTTATCTTCAGTTTTGTAGAGATGCGAGGAGACCAATCTAATTTTGAATTGGGAAAAATGCCACTTCATGGTCAAGGAGGGGATAGTGCTTGGACACTGAATTTCCTTTGAGAGAGTTGAAGTTGACCGAGCAAAGATAGAAGGGATCGACAAACTCCCACTACCAGCCAATGTGAAAGGCGTGAGAAGTTTCTTGGGACACACTAGGTTCTACCATTAGTTTATTAAGGATTTTCCCAAATTACTAAACCTCTCTACAATTTATTGATTAAAGACACTCGATTTGAATTTTCTGATGAATGCTTGCATGTTTTTGAAACTTTGAAAAAGAAATTAATTTCAGTACCTATAATTGTGTCGTTGGATTTGAATTTACCACTTGAATTAATGTGAGATGCCAGTGACTATGCTATAGGGGCTATTTTGGGGCAGAGAAAAGATAAGAATTTTCATGTTATTTATTATGCAAGTAGGACTTTAACAGCAGCCCAACTTAATTATACCATTACTGAAAAAGAATTATTAGCAGTGATGTTTGCCTTTGACGAATTTTGTTCTTATTTGATAGGGTCAAAAGTAGTTTTCTACACCGATCATTCTGCTCTTAAATACTTGCTGTCGAATAGGGATGCTAAACCAAGACTGTTAAGATGGATTTTGCTCTTACAAGAGTTTGATTCGGAAATAAAAGATAAGAAAGGTACCGAGAATGTAGTGGTTGACCACTTATCTCGTCTTGATCTTAAAGAGGCGGCTGGCGAGGAGAAATTCCAAATTAATGAGACCTTCCCAGACGAGCAATTGATGGCTATAAAAGTCATTCCATGGTATGCCGACATGGTAAATTATTTGGTGTCAAGAATTATACCGGCCGAGATGACATATCAACAAAAGAAGAAGTTATTCTCCAACTTGAAATATTATTTTTGGGAGGAACCTTTTCTATACCGGCACTGCACGGAGCAGATGATAAGGAGATGTGTGCTCGAGAAGGATATGGAGAGCATAATCAGACACTGCCACACATTGGAAGCGGGCGGCCACTTTGGTGGAGCAAAAACAACAGTGAAAGTTTTACAATGCGGCTTTTATTGGCCGACTATTTTTAAAGACTCTTTTAATTTTGTTAATTTATGTGATCATTATCAAAGGGTTAGCAATATTTATAGGAAACATGAGATGCCTTTAAACAATATTTTAGTGATTGAATTATTTGATGTTTGGGGTATAGATTTAATGAGGCCATCCTCATATTCTAATAAATTTATTTTGATGGCTGTAGATTATGTCTTCAAATGGGTGGAAGCGGTCGCCTTGTTGACGAATAATGTGAGGGTCATAGTGAATTTCCTGTAGAAGAACATTTTTTCCTGATTAGGCACTACGAGAGCCATAATCAGTGATGGCGTGAAGCATTTTTGCGATCGCCAATTTGAAGCGCTACTGACTAAGTATGGAGTTACTCATCAAGTGGCGACACCATAGCATCCTCAAACAAGCGACCAGTTTGAGGTGTCTAATCGGGAGTTGAAGCGCATACTAGAGAAGACCGTGAGTATCTTGCAAGCAGATTGGGCGAGAAGGTTAGATGATGCGCTATGGGCCTATCGGACATCATTCAAAACACCGATCGGGATGTCACCTTCTTGGATTGCTTATAGAAAAGCATGTTACCTACTCGTGGAGCTAGAACACAGAGCCTATTGGGAGATGAGGACACTAAATTTTGATTTACAAGCGGTTGGCAAGAAGAGAATATTGCAAATCAATGAGATGGATGAGTTCCGTAATGATGCATATGAGAATGCTCGAATTTACAAAGATAAAACTAAAAGATGGGATGATAATCATATTCTAAGAATGGAATTCAAAGTCAAGCAGAAAGTTTTATTATCTAACTCAAGACTACAATTCTTCCTGGGAAAGCTGGGCTTTCGGTGGTCTGGATCGTTTTTGGTGACCCGTGTCTTTCCCTTTGGGGTGGTTGAAGTACATCACCAGACAAAAGGCATATTTAAAGTAAATGGACAGAGTTTAAAATCCGATGTGGATGGAGACTTTAACTAGGAAAAGTGTTCCATCGTTTTTGCTTAATCTTATTCTTTTGCTTTCATCTTGCAGGAACGAAGAGGCCGGGGAGATCTTCAAGAGGTAAACAGTTGCAACTTCAAGGAAAATATTCAATTGGAATAAAAGAAAAAAATCAGGGGGGCATCTCTTACCTTCTCTCATCGTTTTCTTTAGTTTTTCTTCCTCTTTCCCATTGAGGACAATGTGATATTTAAGTTTGGGGGAAGTGAACTTATTTTATTTTTATTTATTTCGAAAAAAAATAAGAAAAACAGGTTTGATGAATAAAAAACCTATGATAAAAATAAGGCTGAAATTGATTATACTTTTTAGGAAAAATTCTTATTGTTTAAGTCTAGTTGTTAATTCTTTACTTGATCTTGCTTAATTTGATATTTTCTATGTTCAATGAATGCTTATAATGATCATTAATCATTTTCCATACCTAGAGAAATTTTTATGTGAATTTTGTGAATTTGTATGGTCTTAACTTACCCTAGAACTTGTTTGATTACACTCGAGGTGAAATCCTCAATAGAATATTACTAGGGAAATGATTAAGGCATACTTTGGACAGATTGAGCCTTTCAAGCTTACTTATTTATTATCTTTATCCCTAGTCACCCATTTGAGCTTTATCGAATTATATTTTGGCCTTATATTTTTCTTTCTTGTAAACCTCATATTCCCTACCCTATTTGAGCTTAAACACTGATTTCCTTACCTTTCAAGAGAAATAAGTTTACACAAAGTCACAGCCTCACAAGAGCATGAAAGGCAAGAGAGGTAGAAGGTCAACAAGTTAATTATAGCCATATTATCAAAGTCATAAGTTTGGGGGTGTGAAAAGTCAACTCGTCTATTGTGTGGCCGACAAGATAAGGTCGATGAGAGTGATTCACAAAGGCAATAAAAAAAGTATGGTTTATTTCAAGAAAAAGAAAAAGAAAGAGAAAGTCTGACCTGCTGAATAGAGGGGTAAATAGAGAGATCCTTGAAAGTACAATAAAGATATGTATGTCAGAGATTCACAATGATTGAGAGGATATGGTTGTGTTAGAAGTGAGAATGCTCTATTTTTTCTGTTGGTGTTCAAACTTAAGTTCTCTCTTTTTGTTTGAATCCTACCTTTTGTTTGTAGCCTTCACCCGAGCCTTACATTACAAGCTTAATAAAGAACTATTGATCCCTGGTGATAGTTTCTGTTCTACATTATTGGAGAGTGATTTGAAACGCAAGCCTATGGAATTTTTAGAGATCCATTATTTATTTACTTGTTTGCATAAAACCATCCGGTGAGCTGATGATGAAGTGAGAATGATAGGTATGCATGAATGTGAGGATGGATAATGCAGTGGAATTGAGTTTTGAATTAACTTTTGGACTTGATTAATCTTGAATGATTCCTTTGAATTAAAAAATTTAGGCTATCTTTGAGGCAATAACTTTTATGAACCAAACCAATGCTTGTTTCAATTGTTTTTCTCTTTTTCTTTGCTCGAGGGACATCAAAGCTTTAGTTTGGGGATATTTGATAAGTGTGATTTTTATGTGATTTTTATTACTCTTTTATTTATGAAAAGTGTTAGTTTTCCTTTAATTCTATTGATTTTATTTTATTTCTATATACTTTATTTTCTTTGATTTGAAGGAATAATAAGATTTAGTGCAAAATGAGAGCATTTTCTTACAAAAGAATAGATTATGGATCTAGACTGACGAGAGGCAACAAGATCTGAAGAGAGCCGAGGAGATTTGAGCGAGGAGCCTTGTCCAGCGGGCAGCAAAGAGATTTATCTCCCCTAAAGGCTAGAAGACTTACCCCTTGGTAGGCGAATAGTCCTTCCCTTCGATAGGCGAGGAGACCCAAGGGCGACTAGCTTGGACGACAAAGGTTGGGCCTAAATGATTGCAACCAGTCTAAACAACCAACTTAAGCGACTAACCTAAACGACATCGTGGGCAACAACTAGCAAAGGCGAGCAACTTTACCGCACAGTAGGTTGGCAAGAGGGAGTCTTTCATCCGGGTCAAGAACCTTACATCTCGGTCACGGGCTAAGGAGAATATCTATACTTAGCACGCATGTCAATCTACCTAGTGGGACCCTCCCGAGTTCTGTAATCGATCTGCTGACCACCAAATCTTCCCGAGCTCCACAAATCAAGTCGCATATCACTGAATCTTCGATTTTAGATAATCCCATTATTCTTGGGATAATTTTCTTTTATATTAACATTTATCTTTAGAAACTATTTTCCAAATTTTTAGGCTAGCTTGTAGCCGCATTTATCTTGTTTCCGCATTTGAAGTTTTAAGAGCTAATTAATCCTGGCTTGTGGGATGCTTTGGAGAGTCTGAGTTTTAGAGATCTCAGTTTTTGATGATTTTCTAAAGTCCAGTTCTTAGCTTATTTTTTATGCTTTATTTAGATCTGGAGAGTAGAGGTGAGAGCCACATACTTCATTAACCGACTCCAACAAAGAATACTGGTTTTATTCTTTTTCTTTTCAGTTTCATTATGAACTAATTTTATTTTCTAGAGCTTTGATGTAGTCTAGCATTGAACACACAATTTATATTCTAAGTTATTTTATTTTCAATATTTCCATGATTGAGTATTTATTCCTTGTTCTTAATGCTTGCAATTTTTTAACTAATTATTGTTCAATCTATTTAATCGCAATGAAACTGATAGGTGATTTGTGATTAGAGCTCTAGGATTAAGCACAATTAGTTGAGCAAAAGTATGGATACTTTATCGCGACTAGTGATTTTTTAAAAAAAATCCAAAGAACTTAATGAGTCTCAAATTAATTAAATTCACAAAGAAAGATGGAGTTATTAATTGGAGATATTTTTAATATTTGTCAAGAGAAGACATTGAATAGTCAAGGGATTTTTATGATCAACTTGGGATAATTGGAATTCTATAACAAAGAAAAATAAATTGTAAGGGATTTGCTAGATGAAATCAAACGCTCTAAATCTATTATTATTATTTTTATAGCAAACCAAGAACTTCATTAATAAAAGGGACATTATAGACATAAATCAAACTACAAGATTTGAGATAAAAAGTCATGAATACAATCGTACCGCATAATGATTCCATCAACATTTCTTGCATATTTAGCAAGACAATGAGCTGCCTCATTTGCTTCTCTATAAACATGCCTAAATAAACATTCCCCAAAACATGATGCCAATTGTCTTGCTATTTTTAAAACCACAACATTTCTTGCTATATTTAGCATCAACATGATGCTATTTTCGTGCTTAATTTATCTTTCTCAAGTATTTTATTTTAATTTAGATGGTAGAATCTATCAATTTTTTATTTTCCCACACTACAAGATAGATGGGTTTTTGCTACCAAAATTTTACGACATTTTGTGACCAAAATGACTATTTCAGGTAGAAAGCTGCCGGAAATAGTCCTTTTTGTCGCAAAATTTTGGTAACAAAAACTCGTTTCTCTTGTAGTGTAAATAGTGATTAATTTAGAAAATTTCAATATTCAATAATATAATTAATCTCTGTGTGTTAAGCCGGGTAATCCCCTATCTATTTCGCTTTCGGCATCCTTTCGTTCACTGACCAACAATTCAACCAGCCTAGATTGAGTAGTAACATTAGTAAAAAGATTAATTAGTATCACGGGATATTACATAGCATACATAGAAAAAGTATGAGAGTCTCATTAATTTGCACCAACAAACGGGAAACAATGTGTTGTTTTGAAGCCACGTCTTTGCAAAGTTTTTATGGGGGTACCAGAGGTGAATAGTCAACATGATTAAAAGAAAAGAATGGACATCATAGTATACAAAGAGAATAAAAAGAAAATGATATTTATAGTTTTAGGATGTGTAAGTCTTGCACACCCCCTTTAAAAAATGTAGGTAAATATAAGACATATATGAAAAAATTAATTTTTTTAAAGGAGGTTCCTCTTAATTTTTTTTTTTTTTTTAAAGAGTATATATATGAAGCTTGTACACTATAGGCTGACTGTATCCAGTACCATTACATGAAAAAACATTTCAAGAACATATTGATCCTGAGTTTCCTCTTTGATCCAGGTTCCATTAGTTCATTTTTTATTGTATATTTTTTTTATACTTTACTTAAGGGACTTTTTGCAGTAATACCAGATATAGTTCAGTACAAATAATGCGCATTCTCTTTAAAAAAAGTGGAGTCCACCAATAAAAATTTAATTTTTATTTGGATCCTATATTTACCACTTTTTTTCAAAGTAAGTATGAGAATATCATTTCTTTTTGTGAATAATGAAATGAGATATATGAAGTGATAGTGTCTTGTGAAGTAAAAGTCGCTAATTTTATTGAAAAAAAAGTGATGCTTTTTACAATTTTAGCTTTATTGTGCATACACTATAAGCTTCTGAACATTATATTGTCTTGTATGTTCGGTGAATGTTATCTTTAATTGTGATTTGTTTTTCACTCTTTTTTTTTAATTAATATTATTTGCATTAGAATGTCATCTAACTATCTTGACTATCATTTGAGCAAACTTTGTATTATATCCTGTTGAGTATAAAAGTTTTATTCTGAGTGAAATCGTCCAATCTCGGCCTTCTTGCAGGAGGAAAGCACCAGCACATCAAAAGCATTTGTTGGATTCAGGGAATCATTATTAGTTCTAATTCTTAATTAAGTCGAAATCATGTCATGTCTTAAAAACACGAGTTATAAGCTTGAAACATGTATACTATTGCACAGTATTATCAAACTTTATATTTTCCAATTAAATTATTGTATGTGTTAATATTAATTAGCAGTTGACAAAAAGTTAAAAGCCACCAACCTTTTTCGTAAAAGAAAATAACTCTTTTATTACTATTGACATCGAGCAGCACTAACACAGAAAGATACACGTACTTTTAAAAAAAGGATAGAAGAGGTACTAGGTTTAGAACCACAGAAACAGACACAGGCGGAGGTATTTCACAATCCAATCTTTTAGCTCCTGACTAAAATGCAGAGAGCACGTTATTTAGTTGGTAGAAAGGTTGGTGTGTCATGGGCAACTTGAGAGCAGGAGGATAATCTCTCTAACGGGGCTGATGTCCGCCGCCCCCACCCGGACGTCCTTCTCCTCCACCACCACCCGGACCACGCTCACCCTGACGTCCTTCTCCTCCACCACCACCCGGACCACGCTCACCCTGACGTCCTCCTCCTCCACCACCACCACCTTCATGACCACCGGGTACTCCTCCCTGATTTTTCCCCTGTCCTTGGGGACCATGGCCATGCCCATCATCCTGATGTCCGCAGCCATGGCCTTGTCCTCCCGGCCCTGGTTGTCCTTCTCCATGGCCATGTCCGCCATGAGGTGGCTGTTCTTGATGAGACATTATTAGTTCTCTGAAATCAGTGTTATATGTTGAATAGAAGATAGGTAAATAAGATGTGAGGGATGATCCTGCTATAAGTTTTAAGTTAATATTTATAGTATCGGAAGGGAGATCCATTCCACCTCAAACATTTTGCCACGTTACAACCAAGCTCCTTATCCTGAACTGATGAATTCTAATCCCGTAAAAGTAAAAAGATTATACATCCCAATGGATAAGAACAACAAGAAATCTTGAAAAATCAACGTTCTTCGATCGAGTACTGTGCGTGATTGGGATTGTGAACGTGTACGTCTCTTCTTCCCTGTTCCCCGGCCCGGTTCATTTTGAATTTTGAAGACTTTCTACCTGCTTCTTACGTACATTTTGTTCTTTCTGTATTTTTTATACTAGCAATATTACATTCAGTCGTAGAATGTGTAAATATTGCGTAATTGTTTTAAAAAAAAATAAAATTCACGATTAAAAACGTAGTTTTTTTTATGTAGATTCCATATTAATTCACTTTTTTTAAAATGACTATACGCTGCTTGCACAACCACGACTGTAAATATCACTTCTCTTCTCATATTGAATCTGTCGGCAGAACGAACGAATAGACATCCATTAAGTTGACGTCCAAAGCTGTCAATGCATGGATTTTACGTGGCGAATATTTTATGAAGAATTGTGGTCCGTTGAGGAGTAGAGCTGCAGATAAACACACGTGCTCTTTACTGCTCTATCGTGGGGACTGGGGATGAGAGCTGACCATGAGTAGCATTAATCATGTCCAGTTCTCTCAACTTATTTAGCCAATATTATTTGTTTGAATTTATGAAAAAATCTATATATCTTCTATTTTTTTTATCATCTTCTTATCATTTCATGATTTCACAATTAAAACTATAAGATGATCGAATTGAAATAATGAAAAATTAGAGTAGAAATTAAATAGTTTTAATAGAGTACTACAACCTTATAAGTAATCATCCCTCTATGATTGTTAAATAGTTTTATATGTCTTGGATGCGAAAACGTACGTTGAATTTTCTTAAGATTGTCGGAATTAAGGATAATCCTCTATACTTACATGACTAAGACAAGGAGAACTTAAAAGCAGATTTAGCTAGATTATGGGCAGCCAAATTCGGTTCCCTTCTTGTATGAGTACTTCAATACCGGTGAAGAATTCCATCAATCTTTCGCCATCTTCAAATATTAAATGCCAAACTAACAGAGATTATATATGATTCAGATCATTTAGGTTGTGATGTTTCAAAACATCGCTTGAAATTTCAAGAAACTTGAAATGTCGAGACATACAACACATTACAAGAAATGTGATTTTTAGGGACGAAATTTGTTAGAGACGAAATAAATTTCATCTCTAAAAATACTTTTTAAAGACTCAAAACATGGAAAACCTATAAATATGTTCGAACGAATACATATTAGTTCGAATCGGAAATTCTGGGACGAATTAGATCGTCTCAAAAAGTTTAAATCGTTTGAACTAATAAAATTTGATTCAAATAGATAATTAATCTATTCAAATGCAATATAATAGGTTCGGTGGGGTATTACCTTGTTCGAATGGTATTATTTAATTGTAATAATATATTGTTAAAATTGTAATAATACATATTTTTTCTATTAATTTGTTATCATTTTCAAATTAAATAAAAATGTCTAAATATTATATATTATGATTTACAATGAATTAAAATATTTACAAATTTATAAATTAATTTTATGTAATTAACTTAAAAATATTTTAGTTGAATAAAAGATAGTGTCATTTTTTCTATTATCGTGAACATTAAGTATAATGAAAAGAAAATATAATTAACAATAAAGAGGCTAGTAAACACTAAAAATAAAAACTATATATTAATTACATCCCAAAAGGAGTTAGATGTTCTATACAACATAAAAAAAGTAAAATAATAACTAACAATATTTATTTGTTAAGTAAATCAAAATCCTCATGTAAGGTATATAAGCGCCCATACAGGTCCTTAAGCTTCTCAATGATTTGCTCAATGAACTCCCCCAATATAATTTGGCGGTGCTCCGCCAATATAGCTCGTACCTCGTCCGGAGCAGTCCCAGTAGGCTGTCTCTCAACACGGGTAGCAACAGTAGAAGCTGGATCAGTAGGCAGAGGCAAATCCTGTACTGCATGAGTCTTCGGCAAGTGACCCTTGCTCTTGCTGAATGTGATCTTGTTAAAGGGCCCAATCTGTGGCGACCTTTGCTCACTTGAAGTCACTGTAACCCCCGATTTGAGTAGAAGGTTAGATATCAGTAGTGCAAATGATAGACTACCTCCACCCAAATAGCGTAACTCTGTTCGAATGCGGAGGAAGAAATACAATGCCAGATCAATTGGCTCCCCATGTGCTATCCGTAACAAAAATCTAGCCCGCTCGATCTTGAAATCAGTCTTGTGTTTTTCATATCAATGTTATAACCGACAATCAGATTAAGCATTCTGAAAGATGCTATAGAGTCGGCCTATTGGATAACTTTAATGCCATCATAGGGAGGAGCCGAAGGGTCTCGCACTAGCTCACGATCCTGATCATCTGTGAGACTATCATCGGGTACCTCATTGCCACTCTCATTATCATCCAAGCCAACATCCAGCTCTACAATCTCTCACCCGGTGCTAGCGATGAGGATACGGCTGGGTGTCCTCTTCAGATGGTGCAGTCGCTACTCTCGCTACTGCTATAAGATATGCATTGGGCTCCCGCTACAGATCAAGAAACTCAGCAATAACACAGGAAGAGAAGATAATACTCACTCCCCGGACTACTAAGTTGTAGCACAAAGCACCACCAGACTTTTCTTTTATCACAAAGGGATTCCAATCCGTTTGAATAAGGGCTAGCAAATATTATCTTTAGTTTGAATGACCTTAAATTCAATTCAAATGGCCTAAAATTCCATTCGAATGAATTTAATTTCCATTCGAATGACATTAAATTCCATTCAAATGACCTTGAAATCCATTCGAATGACCTCATAAAACTCCATTCGAATGACCCTAAATTCCTTTTGAATGAAATTATATTCCATCCGAATGACCTTAAATTCCATTTGAATGGCCTTGAATTTCATTCGAATGACATTAAATTCCATTCGAACAAAATGAGCCAAACATACATGGCTGAGTCGAGTCAGTCTCGAATCTACAATTCTTGGATTCACCATAATCCAAGATTTTAATCGGTAGAAATGATTTCGGAGTGGAGCCCCATCATTTCTACCGATTACTTTTGTGTCATTTGGCCATATAACAACAAAATGGGGTCGGATTGATTCAAAATCCGACCCCCTCAAAACCAATATTTATTTTCAAAAAATAACTAACCAATGATATAGATGAGGACCCATACATCTTGTTCATAGAGATTTGAGGACTTGGTAGGAGTTGGTGGCGGTGTTGCGGCAGCGAACGACGGAGGATTCAATCCGACTGTTTGAATGAGAGAGCATGAAATGAACAGAGAAGAAACTGTATCGTTACTTATATAACGTCACATTCGAACGGCAAGGGTTTTAGTTCGAATGAAATACATAATAATGAGAAAAAATATATATAAGTAGAACAGATAAAAAAATACATATTATATTACTAATACTAGTATATAATACTAATATTAGTAATAATAAAAAAATTTCTGGACTAGTATATATAATATAGTATATCTATAATATATATTAGATAACTATATTATATAGTATAGAGTATTTAATTAAAAAACTATATATATATTATAAGTAACTAGTATATATATAATATACTATATATATCATGCATTAGATGAGTATAAAATAGTATTGTGTAAAACATTGCATTCTAAAGTAATATACTAAGTATATAGTTGTTGAACCCAAGATTTCAAGTTTCGCGTAATTATAAATCTAAACATGGATTTTGATGATAACAAATGAGTCTAAAGCTCAAGTTGTCCACACAATGGAGTCAAGCACATCAAGGAACCAAGCATAAGAGAACAAGTTCATATTAAAATCATAAAGTAATGTTGTAAATCTCTTAAAAATTCGAAATTATGATTATACTAAGTATATAGTTGTTGAACCCAAGGTTTCAAGTTTCGTATAATTATAAATCTACGTATAGATTTTGATGAGAACAACTGAATTCAAAGAATAAAGGAGTCTCAAACTCAAGTTGTCCACACAATGGAGTCAAGCACATCAAGGAACCAAGCATAAGAGAACAAGTTCACATTAAAGTCATAAAGTAATGCTGTAAATCTCTTAAAAATTTGAAATTAGGATTAAGGCTCAAAATTAATATTTTATCATAAAACATTAAAATACATTTTCCATATGTGCATGAATATTTTGAAAATATTAAAAATGATTGATTGTCATCTTTCACATGTACATGTTTTATTTGAATATTTTCAAAAGTGATTGATGCTCTTTTTGACTTATACAAAAGGTAGATAATTTTGTTTGAAAGTTTTGAAAAGTACAGTGTGTTCCTTTTGTCATATGCAAACAGTAAAAAGATTAAGTTTGAAATCTTTGGAATGTAAAATGTGTTTTTTTTGTCATATGCAAAAAGTAAAAAGATTATGTTTGAAATTTTAAAAAATAAAGTATACTCCTTTTGTCATATGTAAAAAGTTAAAAGATTCGATTTGAAATTTTTGAAAAGTGAAAAATGTTGTCTTTGACATGTGAATCTTTTTAAATTTGAATATGAAGTCTCATATGCCATTTGAGAGCTTCACATTCACAACACCAAGAGCATACAATATTCATTCAAAACTTTCATTCTATTTTCTCTAAGCATTAAGCCTCAATCCTTGTTTATTTTGAGAGATATAGTTTGCACTATATTGTTCTTATTTCACTCATTGAGGAGTGTTTTCTGATAACCTACCCACTATCAACTCTTGTATTAGTAAAAGGGTGTGTATAACCCTTGTGCATATAGAAAGTGTTCTACATAGGGATAATTGAATCACCACGTGTAAGGTGATTGCAAGTGTAGAGGGTGTTCTACACGGATCATTTGTAGCGATGTTGTTTAAAAGTGTAATAGGTTTCTATCTCCACCTGAAGGAGGTTGAATAGTGAATTCGGGGATGCTCAAGGGGTAGCTTGAGACGATAACATAAGCAGTGGGGCTGAACCTCGTTAACATACTGAGTTTGCTTCTCTCTTACCCTTACTCTTTATATTTATTGATGTTTCGTATTTAGTTTATATTTTATATTGTATATTTGATTTTTAATTGTTATTTTTTTAAATAGAACTCAATTCACCCCCCTCTTCTGTTAGTCATTTGGGCAACAATAGTAAAACATTGCATTAAAATATAAGTATAAAATACATATATTTAATATACCTAGTTTGTATATTAGTAATAAACTAAGTACTTAGAATATATTATAAAATATTATAGTCCTATTAGTTTTCATATATTTATGCTATTTGTAATATAATATCACTTAGTATTATACTATTAGTGATACTTAGTATTATACTTATACTAATACTAATTGTAAGTATAACACTATTAGTGATACTAAATAAAATATTATACTATTAGTAATACTTAGTATTATAGATTTATAAGAAACTTAGTATTATACTATTAGTGACATTTTGTATTATATAGTGTATATAGTTTTAACATATACTAAAAATAATATTGGGTATATTATGTGTATATTTATATATTACTACAATCATCTATTCGAACGAATTTCAAAATAGTTCGAATAGAGATAAAATCTGTTCGAACGATTTTGTTTTTAGGAAAAATTTGCCCCAAATTATCGATATATGTTGGAGAATATTCATTTTTTTGTTCAAACTCTAATATTATCATTTCAAACAGGGAAATATTGTAGGAAAAAACTGTGGTTTTTTAATTTTCGCGTTCAAACTTCTAAAAAATCGGTTTGAATGGAAATTCACATATTATTAACCCGATCATTTCACTTCATTTTCACTTGGATCGAAGTTTGAGAGAGAGAGAGCATGGCAGAAAGCTTTGAGAGAGTGTTGTGGAGAGAGAGAGCTTGAAAGAAGTGAGAAAGAAGAGATTCTTGAGAGAGAAAAGAGGTGCACAAGAGGTAATATGTTTTTCTTTGTTATTTTTCATTCCAATTTTCGTTTATACTTATTTTGATATTTGTTGCATTTATTCCTCAGATACAACAGAGGTTTAATGTGTTTTATGCATATATAGGTATTGGGGATTGATATTTTTATTAGATTGCGAAAATTAGAGGTAAGTTTTTATAGTTTTCTAAGTTATTTAATAATCATATTTAGGGATAATCATATAGTTTTCAATGTATTGTATTGAAAGATGCCATCATGTATGTGAAATTTGGGTTTTGTGGTTCAGTTTTTTTTTTTTTTTCTGTTTCGTGACTGGTTTCTGGCTTGGTCTCATTCAAACACTCTGAATACCATTCGAATTGAATTTACCCAGTTCAAATGGAATCTTACTCGAACAAAATTCGGTTCGAACATTTGGCTAATTTGTTCGAACAGAATCAAACCCTTTAAGCACTCTAATTAAAGTGATTAATACTTAAAATATACTTATAAAATATTTAATTAATTAATTATAATGTATAATTAAATATATTTAAGCATTAATACTTAAAATATACTTATAAAATATTTGTTTAAAAAATTATAATGTATAACTAAAAATATTTAAGTACTCTAATTAAAATGATTAATACTTAAAATATACTTATAAAATATTTAATTAAAGAATTATAATTTATAATTAAAAATATTTAAGTACTCTAATTAAATAGAATAATACTTAAAATATACTTATAAAATATTTAATTAAAAATTATAATGTATAATTGAAAATATTTAAGTACTCTAATTAAAATGATTAATACTTAAAATATACTTATAAAATATTTAATTAATTAATTATAATGTATAATTAAATATATTTAAGCATTAATACTTAAAATATACTTATAAAATATTTGTTTAAAAAATTATAATGTATAACTAAAAATATTTAAGTACTCTAATTAAAATGATTAATACTTAAAATATACTTATAAAATATTTAATTAAAGATTTATAATGTATAATTAAAAATATTTAAGCACTCTAATTAAAATGATTAATACTTCAAAATATACTTATAAAATATTTAAGTAAAAATTAAAGGGTCGGCTTAAAAATCTTTAAGATGTATACTTATAATGTAATTTTGAAATGTATTTGTGATTTGAAATGTGATTATAACAATTATTATGTTTACTACTGAGTTGTTGGATTTGCTAGTTATTTTACATGCAATTAAACCTTAGACCCATTCGAGAGTTAATGTGGCCAAATATTCTCTTAAAAAATGTTTGGGTACAACTCTTGAATTATCCAAAGTGAACAGTTTGGGATTATATCATCTATATGGCATATATATTCAGTTAAAACTCCTGTGTTAATACATCAAATTTTTGGATTAGCATTTTCTTACATTTTTCGAATATGTAGTTCCTAAGTTTCTCGGCCCATGAATAGGGTCGAGACTTGTTGTCATGACTAGCATACTTGGAGAATTGTAGAGAAATGCTGCTGAAATTTTTACTAACAAATGAGTTTTGGACTGAGTATATATGCAATATAAATGATAGTCTCTCGAATGGGATATGACCAATCATCTTAAAAATAGATGGTAATTAAATACGTGTATTGTAATAGTTTCTTGATAGTGTTTATCCCATGAATTTGATTTTTTTTATAGATAGATAAGAGTTAGATGTTGTTAAGGATAGACTTGATCGAGATTATAAGCAGTATGCACAAAAGGTGAAGTGTTTATTAGAATTTGTTCTTTCCTTTGGATAGATATCGCACGCTTTATCTTTGCTTTTCTGTATTTCTCAGATTGAATGTGTCGGCAGATCGAACGAATAGACATCCACTAAGTTGACGTCCAAAGTTAGCTGTCAATGCATCGATTTTACGTGGCGAATATTTTATGAAGAATTGTGGTCCGTTGAGGAGCAGAGCTGCAGATAAACACACGTGCTCTTTACTGCTCTATCGTGGGGACTGCGGATGAGAGCTCATCATGAGGAGCATTGATGTCCGGTTCTCTCAACTTATTTAGCCGATATTATTTGTTTGAATTTATGTTATTCATTTATGAGAAAATCTATTCATCTTTTATTTTTTTATCATCATCTCATAATGTGAAACTTAAGATTACAAGATGATCGAATTGAAATAATGGAAAATTAGAGTAAAAATTAAATAGTTTTAAAAGATCGAGTACGACAACCTTATAAGTAATCCTTCCTCTATGGTTGTTAAATTGTGTTATATGTCTTCAATGCACAAACGTACGTTGAATTTTCATAAGATCGTCGAAATTAAGGATAATTCTCTATACGCACATGACTAAGACAAGGCAAACTTAAAAGCAGATTTAGCTAGATTTTGGGCAGCCAAATTCGATTCCCTTCTTGTATGAGTACTTCAATGCCGGTGAAGAATTGCATCAATCTTTTGCCATCTTCAAATATTAAAGTCCAAACTAACAGAGATTATGATTCAGATCATTTAGGTTGTGATGTTTCAAAACATCACTTGGAATTTGACGAAACTTGAAATGTCGAGACATGCAATACAAAATTACATACCTCCGTTTATGACAGTTAAGAATGCGATCCACCTATCATACTTCTAACAATATACAGTAATCACAATGAATAAACTTTTTTAGCAATCTACAATGTACCAGAATACCAATCCCAAAACATAAATATTTCCATTAATAGTCAAATAAACAAAAGTGATAATATTTGCCCAACTTGTCGATAAACAAAATAATATGATACTGGAGATAGAACTTTGTAGTTACAGATGACAGAAAACCTAATCAAAATGCCAAGTTGCTCGCATAACTCGAATATCGGTTCCAAAATAATATCCAAAAGCTAGACGATCAACTCTATGAGCTATCGAAGGCTCTTCCTTGGCCTATTTGATGTCATCCAGCTGGGGGTGCATAGGTTCTCTGATCCCTGACATATAATTCTACCATTTTTGGGAAAATGATAGTACGGACAACCATAATGAGATTTACAAATCTAAGCAAGTAAGGCTCCTAAGCTACTAATAGTATAAATATGCATTATTGATACTAACAATGACATGTATACTTGATGCACATGACCTTGCTTATGATAAACAAGGCATGCTTGTTTACTTAAGATAGACTTATACATAATGTCTTATGTCATGGGGTTGCCATAATGTAAACTTGACTTTTCATGCTTAACTTAAAAATATTTCATGACATGCTAACATGCTACCTGACATGATGGTTGTGACATGTGACAGATGATCATAATTATCATACATAGCAACATGACATGATAGAACATTATTCAATTTAATAAGCATAATTAAACCATGAATTTAATTGCATGAATCTCACCACCATACATACATAACCATACCATAAGTAAGTTAAAAGCTAACTTACAGAACGTCACGTGTAACATAAGTGTATCATAAGATAATTTCCCACTTAATCATTTTAAAATAGAACCTACTAATTTTGGATTTGATTTGCAAAATTACCCCTTAACTTTTAGAAATTTGCAAATTAGCTCCTAAACTTAAGGAAATTGCAAACGAACTCCAAAATTTACCAAAATTTACATACTTCATGGAAATTTCATCCTAAATTCAGATATGGGCATAGAATTTTCAAAAACTAAACTCTACAGTAAGAACCTCCTGGTCGATTCATATAAAGGCTAAAAACTATGACTTGGCTTACTACTCGTCCATTTGACACACTAGCATGTTTAACGGAAAATAACAACTCTCAAATATCACATCCTTAGTTTTAAAACCATGTCAAGTCACCAAATCACATATTTTACAAAAGCTAAAACCCACCACTTCAAAGAATTGCACAAAACATCAAGACCAAACTTAATCTTGTTGTTCTTTGTCTAATACTTTCATTTCAACTTCAGTGACTCCAAAAGTCCACAAACTGTACTTCTAACATGATCATCATTAAAAATTAGTTGATAGTATGCTTGATTAAGAACAAAAACACAAAACCCAACAAATGAATCTCGGCTTACAAGGAAATCTTAGAAACCAAAACTTGCATGCTTTTGACTTGAATCATAGAGACTAAATCCTTGATTTACATGCAATAAATCTTTAAACAATACATCCAAATTCTAACTTGATCCAAGCATTAAATCTAACATACCATAGCAAATAATCCATCAAAACAAACGCCAAACCCGAGAGCCTCAAATCATGCTTAAAAACATACTCTTGCATGTTTATTACAAATCCAACAAATACCTAAGTCACAAATTTTAAAAATCTAACTTGATCCATATATCAAAGCTTTAAGAGCAAGATTTTCAAAAATCAAAACTATAGAATCAAGAACCTAAGGCAAAAATGACAAACTACGCCAAGCAAAAACTTATTGGAGGATTTGGTTTCTAGGACTGAATAGCTCATGCAAAATCAGTTTATAAAAACCTAACATAATATAAATCATAACTTACACAAAAATCATGTGAACACTTCATAGAATCGATTTTCACAAATATTTTCATCAAAACAACACAAAACTCCCAATGTTTAACAACAAAAATCCAAACTGAACCTTTCCATCATCAACACCAACATTCATCCATCAGACTTCCAAGAAAAATCAACCAATACTCTCCTAAGTAATCAAGACTCATAAATTAACAAAATAGAAGAGATTTAAGCCAAGGCAAATAACTTATAAAAGCTGGAAGGCAAGAACACAAAGCTACATAAATATTTCTCCCCAAGCTCACTTGGTTTCTCTCTAGGAAAAGTGATGAAAAATAAACCAAGTGTGGGAGAAAATGAGAGGGAGGTGTGGGGGGTGTACAGTGGATGACTTGATGCTTGAAGTTATGACACATGACGTGAGGTCAACTTGCGAAAAGGAGAAGTAGAACGTCGATGAAGTGTGCTGGAAAGTTGTTGCCGAGTGGGGTGAAATTGAGGAGGATTTTGGGTTGCTTGTTTGGCCTTCTATAAAACACTATTTGGGGCTGAATATGAGGTGGTTGCAGTCAGCCATGATATGGCCTTGTAAGTGGAGGAAATCTTGTGGGAGAAGCTTGGGGGAACTTGGGGTTTCAGTGGGACTAAAGAGGGTGTAACCGATTGTCATTCCATTTTGGGTTTCAAGGTGGTTTCTATTAGGGTTTATTCTAAATCTAAATATGCTTGGTCAAATACATTTATCAAGGTGTAAGAGAGTGGATGTGGGTGTATGAGAGTGTATTTGAGTGACTAGTTGCTTGTGGAAGTGGCTTAAACCAAGTGGGATTTACATAATCAAAACCGGCCACAAGTTTAGGGTTTGGAGGTTTAAGGTTTTGATTATCCTAACCATTTGGAGTTTCAGTTTTTCTTCAACCATTTGGGATTTCATTAGGGCTGAAATCATCTTTTTGGTTGGTCAAAAAGTGCTTAACTAGATGGAATAGTGAATTGTGTAAGAAGCCTATTCACTTGCTTCATTTTCACTCCAATCGCTTACACATTTGTACTCATCTTGACAAGTGTCAATTGGATTGTCAAATGGATGGGTACGATTGTGTCATGTGTCTAAAAAGGTTTTCTAGTGATCCTAGGCTGATTTGGACATCTTACATAGAGATTTGGCTGCTGTTTGAACTGAATGGCACGTGGCGCTCTCCCAATGGATTACTATTCACCTGAACAAATTTTTATTACACCATAAAATCCTAAATATTCATATGAGTCGAATGGTGCAATTTTTTTCACAAAGTTATAGTCCTAAGTTTCTCAAATAAATAAAAAGGTAATCTATCTCCATAGTGGATTGAGATTCGAACACGCAAATGGACCAAACCTAATCAATCGCTTGATTTCTGGGATTTGATGACGTTTCTAAGGTCTAAATAAATTCTTTCCATTGAATTTCTTTTGGGTGGTTACATCCTCCCCTCATAAAAAAAAGATTTCCTCCTTGAAAATTGAGTGAGCGTACAAAAATGTAACTAACTACAAAAACAAAAGAAAGAAGATACTCACAAAGCTACTGCTCGTCATTCATTGGCTGTAGAATTCATCGAAGTGCTATCTTGAGGTAGATAATACAATGTGTCATCATTGGAATCATAGTACATGTTGGCAAAATGTGCAGGGTCAACCTCCTGCTCAACCTCATCATCGTCGTCGTTGTTGGGCACATGCCCCTGAATGAGAAGGCTTCCTTGGTGTAGGGGCAATGCCTTGCTCCTCGACAGCATGGCTTGACTCCATCTCATCGTGTAGCCTCCTCGAATAGAAGTTGTCTCTAGATATCCAAGTATAGGGGTGCGCAATGGAAATCGCTCCTTGTGGGGTATGTCCCTCTTCACATAGCTATACTCGTCACTGTCAATGTCCATCACGTGGGTTCGGCGGTGCTCCCAATTTTCCATCTCTTGCCAACTTGGCAGTAGTCTGCTTGTCCAGCTCAATAAGATGCCTCCTACAACACTCCTCTCTCATATGCCTCACTCCAATGTAGACTTCCTCACTCTCTTCCTTTCACATGCTATGAAGCTATAAAAGGTAAAGTCAACGATGAAAAACCAAATCCCACAGAGCAATTATGATTCCTCTAGATTTTGCATGGGATCGAACAGACATATGAAACGTCGAGACATGCAATGCAAGGTTACTTACCCCCATTCATGGCATATAAAGATGCAATATTTCTAACATGCATATAGCATTATGCAATACTCGTAACGGATAATTTTTTTTTTTAGCAATACTATACACCAAATTGATAATATCCAAATACTTAAAACATGATCCATACATACTGACAAAATAAACACTATGATTATAGTGCAGATCTCAGAAGATTGTAATCTCAAAAGCATGGGAGATCGAGCTCCATAAATACATCGCCAAATATAACTACTTGGCTAATTCATCGAGCAACTCGCGTAACTCGACTAACAATGACATAATACTATCTAAGAATCTAACTAAGGAGGCTACAAGCTCTGTGTTGCTTCAGGGCTTCTAATCAACCTCCTCTAATCTGCCAGGCTCCGCTTCCTTTCCTGATCCTGACACATCTCCTATCATTTGGAGGGAATGGTAGTTGGGACTACTACGCTGAGATTTGAATACAAATCTCAGCAAGTTAACAGAGAACTTCCACAAAGGTCAATGATGTATGCATGGCAGTAAATGTATGAATGCATAATCAAAGTCATAAGTAAACATAACATAACTTGACATGTAACATGGCATGAACTGACATGACTTGAACTAAAACTTGAAACTTGACATGACATGAACTTTATTTGAATAACATGAACTTGAACATAGCATGAACGTGAACTTGAACATGGCATGAACATGAAATTGGACATTGCATGAACATGAACTAACTTGGACCTCAGCTTAACGTGAAATAACATGAATCTAAAATGTATTCTTGTCTCATGGGGTTACCACGATAGCGTGGTCTTGTCTGAAGGAGTTACCACAATAGAGTAGTCTTGTCTCATGGGGTTACCACGAAGTAGCCTTATCTCGTGGGGTTACCATGATTTAATAATATCAATGAACTAAACAATAACTTAACTGCACAAGGACATAACATGATTGGACTTGAAAAATACTGTTTTGGAGACATACTCAGAACTCAAGTCATGACGTGACATGAAACAAAAGGACAGATAGACTGACTTAATGTAACATGACATGTATGTGAGATGCATGACTTGTCGTAACATGAAACAGACAAACAATATGTAACTTGGCATAACATGTATCAGACAAACATTATGCGACATGACATAACATGTAACAGACAATATTTTGTAACATGGCATCATATGTAACAATGAATATTATGTGATATTGTATACATGTAACAGATGAAATAACGTAACATGGCATACTTATAATAGATAGCAATGTGTGATTAAATTGATTGTATAACAGATAAGTATATCATAACAAAATATAATATGTGCAACGGATGAACAAGTAGTGACATGGCATGGCATGTTATACATGATAGCATATGTATACAAAGTGTAGTTCCCTTATCCATCACGCATACATAATAAACTGATAGTAAGTTAAGAGCTTACTTACAGCAATCATCGCGCTATAGGAATCAAGCACGAACACGATAAACTGTAAGTAAGGATTCCACAAATTAAAAACTTTATCACTAATAATTAGAAATATGGAAAAAACTAACTTAGAGTAAAATTACCCTCTACATGTATGAAAATGACCATTTTACACCTAATTTAAGGATTTCACATCCTAACTCAAAAAATCATCAAAATTTACATAACTCATGTCAATTATATTCTAAACTCAAATATCAACTTAGAAAAATTTAAAACAAATCATAACCATGAAAGTATGGTCGAATTGTCCACAGGGCATTTCTCTTGATTTTTGTTGCAATTCTTCCAACTTCAAAACTCATGATTAAATAAAAAATTTGACACAAAGATCCTCCTAGCCTAAGTTTAAAAACACAATTAAAACATCCAACAAAAATATACTAATCATCAATACAAACATTTTAGTAAAAAGATCTAGACTTTTTAACTAAAATGCAAACCCTTGTATCAAACACTTGATCCATGGCATAAAATGATGAAATCTTCAAACCAAATAAACTCCGCATTCTTTCTAGTCAAAGCAGTGAGAGGTCCGGATAATCGAGAAAATCCCTCCACAAATCTTCGATAATATTCGGCAAGTCCCAAGAAACTTCGAATCTCACGCATAGTCGAAGGATGCTGCCATGATAAAATAGCTTCCACCTTACTGGGATCAACCACCATACCATCTCGGGAAATTACATGTCTCAGAAATTTGACTTCTTCCAACCAAAATTCACATTTGCTAAGCTTCGCATATAACTGATGCTCTCATAGCTTCCCAAGTACTAAACGAAGGTGATAGGCATGCTCTTCAATATCCTGAGAATAAATTAAAATATCATCAATGAATACCACCACAAACGAACCCAAATAAGGTCGAAAAATCCGATTCATCAGATCCATAAAAGCTGCAAGGGCATTAGCCCACCCAAAAGGCATCACTTTAAACTCATAATGCCCATATCTCGATCTGAAAGCAGTTTTGGGGATATCCTTATCTCTTATTCGCAATTGGTAATATCCTGATCTCAAGTCAATCTTCGAGAAGATAGCTGCTCCTTGAAGCTGATCAAATAAATCGTCGATTCGTGGGAGAGGGTATTTATTCTTGATGGTCACTTTATTAAGTTCTCGATAATCAATACACATTCTAAGAGTGCCATCTTTCTTTTTAACAAATAACACCGGCGCACCCCATGGCGAAGTACTTGGCTGAATAAACCCCTTGTCTACCAATTCTTGCAACTGAACTTTCAACTCTTTCAACTCAGCTGGTGCCATACGGTAATCCAGGAGCCGCTCCAGGTTCTAAATCAATAGCGAACTCCAACTCGCAGACAGGAGGTAATCCAGGCAAATCATCTACAAATACATCAGGAAATTCTTCCACGACTGGGATATCTGCTAGAGACTTTCTCTCAAATGGCGTAGACACCATTTGAACCAAAAAGGCATCCGCTCCACAAGCAATATTCTCTTCGCTTGAATTGCCGATATAACTACCGGCCTTTCTTTCAATTTACTTCCCATAAATTCCAGATAATCACCATCTGGGAGTTGAAAGCTGATTACTCGACTTCTACAATTAATACTTGCAAAATATCGATATAACCAATCCATCCCAAGAATAATATCAAATCCCAACAACTTGAATACAACCAAATCGGCATCAAGTGTCCTTCCACCAAAATTCAAAGGACAACCCAGCGCCACTTTAGAACACCATACCATTTCACCATTTGGAAGACTCACCACTAAGGATTTTGGCAGGGGTCCCGTAACCAAGTTACATATCCGTGCGAACGTGGAAGACACAAACGACTGAGATGCACCCGAATCAAACAAAGTGCAAGCATAAAAATCATACAACCGGACTCTTCCTGAACCAACCACATTTACCAATGAAATCCAAAATAAAGAAAAATCAAATCACACCAAACATCAAATCCAAAAATTAATTTAGAACCATACTTGTAATCACTCCAGCATCGTGGGTCGCTGGTGCCTCATCATCCACCTCTCCGGGGGTAACAGCATATACTCGAGCCTACACTACTTGCCTCTGATTAGTTCTTCCACCACGTCGACCTCCACGGCTTCCTTGAACTGTATTAGGACACTCACGGCAAAGTGTCCCTGCTGGCCACAATTATAACATCGAGCCCCACCTGAAGGGCACTCACCCACATGGGCTCTATTACACCTTCCGCAAACTGGCACTCGGCCTCCCATACGCACTCCTGAGGCTGTTTGTGGTTGAGTCCCGATCTGTTGAACAAATTTATGAGGTGAACCAGAGCTACTTCCTTCTTCAGTAAAACTCCGCCTTTTCTGACTTGTAGGGGAGCCCATACTCAAATTAATCTCTCGCTCCGTAAGACTGGCCAAATCAACCAATTCTTGAAAAATAGTAATCCGGTGGCAAACCACCATTCTATGTATCTCTAGTCGCAGACCTCCCTGGAAACGCTCGGCCTGCATCTCCTCCGTGGCGATAAGATGAGTAGCAAATCGCCCAAGTTCTACAAATCTTCGGGCATATTGTTCCACGGTCATACTTCCTTGGACCAAGCTAGTAAATTCTCTAGCTTTTTGCCGCCTCACAGATGCGGGAAAGAAATGATCATTAAACTCCTTTTTAAAGCGCTGCCAAGTCACAGCTGCAAAGGATCCCAACTCCAACACTAGCATTTCTCTTTTTGTCTCCCACCATTCAGAAGCAATACCTTGTAATAAATAACTTGCATAGAGCACTTGTTGTGCCTCCGTGCAGCCATAGACTTCAAATGTCTTTTCTATGTCTCTGATCCACTTTCCAGCTCGAAGTGGATCCTCTTCTCTAGTAAAAGCAGGGGTTCCGTGCGCTAAGAAGCGCTCATATGTTCAATGAATGCTTATAATGATCATTAATCATTTTGCATACCTAGAGAAATTTTTATGTGAATTTTATGGTCTCAACTTACTCTAGAACTTGTTCGATTACACTCGAGGTGAAATCCTAGACAGAATATTACTAGGGAAATGATTAAGGCATTCTTTGGACAGATTGAGCCTTTCAAGCTTACTTATTTATTATCTTTATCCCTAGTCACCACTTTGAGCTTTATCGAATTATATTTATATTTTTCTTTCTTGTAAACCTCATATTCCCTACCCTGAACTTAAACATTGATTTCGATACCTTTCAAGAGAACTAAGTTTACACAAAGTCACAGGCTCACAAGAGCATGGAAGGCAAGAGAAGTAGAAGGTCTACAAGTAAAGTTAATTATAGCCATATTATCAAAGTCATAAGTTTGGGGGTGTGAAAAGTCAACTCGTCTACTGTGTGGCCAATAAGATAAGGTCAATGAGAGTTATCCACAAAGGCAATAAAAAAGGTATGGTTTATTTCAAAAAAAAAAAAGAAAGAGAAAGTCCAACCTACTGAATAGAGGGGTAAATAGAGAGATCATTAAAAGTACAATAAAGAGATCTATGTTGAGAGATTCACAATGATTGAGAGGATATGGTTGTGTTAGAAGTGAGAATGCTCTATTTAATCTGTTGGTGTTCAAACTTAAGTTTTCTTGTTTTGTTTGAATCTTACCTTTTCTTTGTAGTCCTCACCCTAGCCTTACATTACAAGCTTAATAAAGACCTATTGATCCCTGGTGAAAGTTTCTGTTCTAAATTATTGGAGAGTGATTTGAAAAGCAAGCCTATGTAGTTTTCAGAGATCCATTATTTATTTATGTGACGCCCCCAACTCCCACGTACGGCCACGTGGAAATCGAGACGTTGGGATGATGATAACACGGGTCACACATCCCATCGCTAAGTGCCAAGTGTGTATGTACATGCAATATGTGTACAAATAAAAACACGCAGCGGATAATAAAGTCATATAACTAAGTACCAGAATTTCTTGTTTAAATACAAACCAGTTTAAAACATGCATAAATAAAATATTACATGTTCAATATTGTCTCAAAACCAAATACATGTCATTAAAACAACTACAAATATAGTCCATAAATAAGCACCCCAAATCAATTCTCCAGCGGAGCCGCCTCCTCGGGCTCAGCCTCCTCCTCCTCTATCTCTGCATCAAAATCTACGGTACCAAAAATTGTGCCGCAGGTAAGTAATATTCCAAACGCCACAAGATAAAAATATATTAAACTCTACAATATGCATGAAAGAATGCCCAATGCACATGTTGCATAAAACAACATATTTTTTCACGCACGCCAAAAGTCCCATTTTGGCCCCAAAACATTTCCTTTAAATCATTCCTTGCCATTATCCCAGATAATGACCCAAATTCAGAAACCACCATTTTCCCAGAAAATAGATCACAAAAACCACATACCAAAACCTTGCTATTTTCCCAGAAAATGGCCCATATCCAAAACCAAACCAATTCCAATTAATGCATGCACCATGATCTCCCCTAGGGATCATCTGCATACTCCGGCTATTATGTCACACCGCAGGTAACGACTATGCCTATGACATCTAAACGAGCGATCCCAGTCTCGCGCCCAGGGCGTACCTGGTCTGGGCATCCTCTAGTCTCCACCAGTCAATGGACCACGAAGTCGACACGACAGCGTTACCGTATCATGCAATCCGGTCGTCGCCCAGCGACAACCCAGGGGATGTCACTCATTATTATCCACTCCCGAGTGACCAGAGGAGCTCCATCGAGATAATACCCCGTCCCGGCTTGGGGTCGTGATACGCACGCACCCGAAAATCCATTTTCACATGAAAACTCAATTTTCAATATATAACACATGGATATGCATGCACAATGCAACGCAAATAAAATTACACAATTTAACCAACACTTTCCAAACATCCAAAACAACCAAACAAGCAACTCTGTCCTCAAATCCATCCGACCCCTGACTCCTCGGACTCAGTCCGGAATAACCAACCAGTCACAAATAATTATTGTAAAAGTAATAATATATTTAAATCTAAAATGAAGTTTGGAAAATACTTACAGCGCTATATGATAATTTTCGAAGAATCGGCGAGCAGCAAACGGCGAAGAGAAAGCAACGTAACAGTGTAAAAACACTGTGGCCGTGGGTTGTAAAATACCCACTTTTGAACGGGGACAAACCAAGACTCGGGATTGATAGGGAATGGCTTAGGGGTGTTTATGAAGCTAGTGGAAGTGAAGTTTGGCCGTGGGTGGCAGCGAAAATGGCAGTAGAAGAGCTGAAATACCCAAATCGGAAACTAGCTCGTGGGGGCTACTCCAGCGACGGATCCAGGCCGAAAATGGGTGGTTTAGGACGGCAAGGAGTCAGTGAAGAAGTGGTGAAGAGGTGGTGGCCGGAGGTGGAGCGATGGTGGCAAATCGGAGCAAAAGCCGTTCGGCTTGGAGGAGCTATTTCGGCTAAACGGCAGCTCGGATGGCGGTGGAAATTTGTGGGGTGGTTCACTGGAGGGAGAGGAAGAGATTGGTCGTGGTGGTGGTGTGCCGCATGGTGGCCGGCGGCGGTGGTTCTGGGTGGTTGGACGGAAACGGCGTGAATGGTAGAGAGAGAGAGATAGAGATTCGAACGGGGGAGGGGAAAGCACGAGAAAGAAAGGGAAAAAAGAAAGAAAAGAAGAAGAAAAAAGAGAAAGAAGAAAAGAAAAAGAGAAAAGAAAAGATGGAGGAAAAGAAATGAGGTCCAATCCTCACCTCTGGAGTCCAACAACTGATCCAACGAAAATAACTTTAAAAGCAATAAAACCAAGAAAATATTTTAAACACAACATAAAGCTAAAATATAATAAATAACTAATAAAAACTAACTACTTAATTTTTAATCCAAAGACAAGTTAAAATAAATTAAACAACAATTTAAACTCAAACAACAATTAAAATCCAATTAAAATCTAAAAGAACTATTATTTTAATTAAATTAAAATATTCCTTCAGTGAAAATATACGTAAAAACGGGGTATCACAATTTACTTGTTTCCATAAAACCATCCAGTGAGCTAATGATGAAGTGAGAATGATAGGTATGCATGAATGTGAGGATGGATAATGTAGTGGAATTGAGTTTTGAATTAACTTTTGGACTTGATTGATCTTGAATGATTCATTTGAATTAAAAAATTTAGGCAATCTTTGAGGCAATAAACCCTATGAATCAAATCAATGCTTGTTTTAATTTTTTTTTTCTTTTTCTTTGCTCGAGAGCGAGTGATAAAGGGTTAGAATTGCATTATTAAGTTGTTTAAATGAGTGATTTATTTTATCAAATAAGGATTGAACACTTAATTATGCATCAAATTCTAATATTGAATGTCAAATTAATTGATGTCAATATTTTATACACATAAAGTTCTATATTTGCCTTTGAAAGAAATACATTTTTTATGCATATGCAGAAATCCATTGAAACCCATGCATGCATCACTTACGGATGGAATGTGGACAGCACACATGCAAGAATTTGCAACTCACGGATGGCAAGCAAACCACTCACANAAGTTCTCGATAATCAATACACATTCTAAGAGTGCCATCTTTCTTTTTAACAAATAACACCGGCGCACCCCATGGCAAAGTACTTGGCTGAATAAACCCCTTGTCTACCAATTCTTGCAACTGAACTTTCAACTCTTTCAACTCAGCTGGTGCCATACGGTAAGGGGCTTTATGTACAGGAGCCGCTCCAGGTTCTAAATCAATAGCGAACTCTAACTCGCGGACAGGAGGTAATCCAAGCAAATCATCTACAAATACATCAGGAAATTCTTCCACGACTGGGATATCTGCTAGAGACTTTCTCTCAGATGGCGTAGTCACCATTTGAACCAAAAAGGCATCCGCTCCACAAGCAATATCTCTCTTCGCTTGAATTGCCGATATAACTACCGGCCTTTCTTTCAATTTACTTCCCATAAATTCCAGATAATCACCATCTGGGAGTTGAAAGCTGATTACTCGACTTCTACAATTAATACTTGCAAAATATCGATATAACCAATCCATCCCAAGAATAATATCAAATCCCAACAACTTGAATACAACCAAATTGGCATCAAGTGTCCTTCCACCAAAATTCAAAGGACAACACAGCGCCACTTTAGAACACCATACCATTTCACCATTTGGAAGACTCACCACTAAGGATTTTGGCAAGGGTCCCGTAACCAAGTATATCCGTGCGAACGTGGAAGACACAAACGACTGAGATGCACCCGAATCAAACAAAGTGCAAGCATAAAAATCATACAACTTGACTCTTCCTGAACCAACCACATTTACCAATGAAATTCAAATAAAGAAAAATCAAATCACACCAAACATCAAATCCAAAAATTAATTTAGAACCATACCTGTAATCACTCCAGCATCGTGGGTCGCTGGTGCCTCATCATCCACCTCTCCGGGGGTAACAGCATATACTCGAGCCTGCACTACTTGCCTCTGATTAGTTCTTCCACCACGTCGACCTCCACGGCTTCCTTGAACTGTATTAGGACACTCACGGGCAAAGTGTCCCTGCTGGCCACAATTATAACATCGAGCCCCACCCGAAGGGCACTCACCCACATGGGCTCTATTACACCTTCCGTAAACTGGCACCCGGCCTCCCATACGCACTCCTGAGGCTGTTTGTGGTCGAGTCTCGGTCTGCTGAACAAATTTCTGAGGCGAACCAGAGCTACTTCCTTCTCTAGTAAAACTCCGCCTTTTCTGACTTGTAGGGAAGCCCATACTCAAATTAATCTCTCACTCCGCAAGAGTGGCCAAATCAACCAATTCTTGAAAAATAGAAATCCGGTGGCAAACCACCATTCTGTGTATCTCTAGTAGCAGACCCTCCTGGAAACGCTCGACCTGCATCTCCTCCGTGGCGATAAGATGAGTAGCAAATTGCCTAAGTTCTACAAATCTTCGGGCATATTGTTCCACGGTCATACTTCCTTGGACCAAGCTAGTAAATTCTCTAGCTTTTTGACGCCTCACAGATGCAGGAAAGAAATTATCATTAAACTCCTTTTTAAAGCGCTGCCAAGTCACAGCTGCAAAGGATCCCAACTCCAACACTAGCATTTCTCTTTTTGTCTCCCACCATTCAGAAGCAGTACCTTGTAATAAATAACTTGCATAGAGCACTTGTTGTGCCTCCGTGCAGCCACAGACTTCAAATGTCTTTTCTATGTCTCTGATCCACTTTCCAACTCGAAGTGGATCCTCTTCTCTAGTAAAAGCAGGGGTTCCATGCGCTAAGAAGCGCTCATATGTTCAATGAATGCTTATAATGATCGTTAATCATTTTGCATACCTAGAGAAATTTTTATGTGAATTTTATGGTCTCAACTTACTCTAGAACTTGTTCGATTACACTCGAGGTGAAATCCTAGACAGAATATTACTAGGGAAATGATTAAGGCATTCTTTGGACAGATTGAGCCTTTCAAGCTTACTTATTTATTATCTTTATCCCTAGTCACCACTTTGAGCTTTATCGAATTATATTTATATTTTTCTTTCTTGTAAACCTCATATTCCCTACCCTGAACTTAAACATTGATTTCGATACCTTTCAAGAGAACTAAGTTTACACAAAGTCACAGGCTCACAAGAGCATGGAAGGCAAGAGAAGTAGAAGGTCTACAAGTAAAGTTAATTATAGCCATATTATCAAAGTCATAAGTTTGGGGGTGTGAAAGTCAACTCGTCTAATGTGTGGCCAATAAGATAAGGTCAATGAGAGTTATCCACAAAGGCAATAAAAAAGGTATGGTTTATTTCAAAAAAAAAAAAGAAAGAGAAAGTCCAACCTACTGAATAGAGGGGTAAATAGAGAGATCATTAAAAGTACAATAAAGAGATCTATGTTGAGAGATTCACAATGATTGAGAGGATATGGTTGTGTTAGAAGTGAGAATGCTCTATTTAATCTGTTGGTGTTCAAACTTAAGTTTTCTTGTTTTGTTTGAATCTTACCTTTTCTTTGTAGTCCTCACCCTAGCCTTACATTATAAGCTTAATAAAGACCTATTGATCCCTGGTGATAGTTTCTGTTCTAAATTATTGGAGAGTGATTTGAAAAGCAAGCCTATGTAGTTTTTAGAGATCCATTATTTATTTATGTGACGCCCCCAACTCCCTCGTACGGCCACGTGGAAATCGAGACGTTGGGATGATGATAACGCGGGTCACACATCCCATCACTAAGTGCCAAGTGTGTATATACATGCAATATGTGTACAAATAAAAACACGCAGCGGATAATAAAGTCATATAACTAAGTACTAGAATTTCTTGTTTAAATACAAACCAGTTTAAAATACATGTAAATAAAATATTACATGTTCAATACTGTCTCAAAACCAAATACATGTCATTAAAACAACTACAAATATAGTCCATAAATAAGCACCCCAAATCAATTCTCCGGCGGAGCCGCCTCCTCGGGCTCAGCCTCCTCCTCCTCTATCTCTGCATCAAAATCTACGGTACCAAAAATGGTGCCGCAGGTAAGTAATATTCCAAACGCCACAAGATAAAAATATATTAAACTCTACAATATGCATCAAAGAATGCCCAATGCACATGTCGCATAAAACAACATATTTTTCCACGCACGCCAAAAGTCCCATTTTGGCCCCAAAACATTTCCTTTAAATCATTCCTTGCCATTATCTGAGATAATGGCCCAAATTCAGAAACCACCATTTTCCCAGAAAATGGATCACAAAAACCACATACCAAAACCTTGCTATTTTCCCAGAAAATGGCCCATATCCAAAACCAAACCACTTCCAATTAATGCATGCACCATGATCTCCCCTAGGGATCATCCGCATACTCCGGCTATTATGTCACACCGTAGGTAACGACTATGCCTGTGACATCTAAACGAGCGATCCCAGTCTCGCGCCCAGCGCGTACCTGGTCCGGGCATCCTCTAGTCCCTACCAGTCAATGGACCACGAAGTCAACAAGGCAGTGTTACCGTATCGTACGATCCGGTCGTCGCCCAGCGACAACCCAGGGGATGTCACTCAGTATTATCCACTCCCGAGTGACCAAAAGAGCTCCACCGAGATAATACCCCATCCCGGCTTGGGGTCGTAATACGCACGCACCCGAAAATCTATTTTTACATGAAAACTCAATTTTCAATATATAACACAGGGATATGCATGCACAATGCAATGCAAATAAAATTAAACAATTTAACCAACACTTTCCAAACATCCAAAACAACCAAACAAGCAACTCCGTCCTCAAATCCATCCGACCCCTAACTCCTCGGACTCAGTCCGGAATAACTAACCAGTCACAAATAATTATTGTAAAAGTAATAATATATTTAAATCTAAAATGAAGTTTGGAAAATACTTATAGTGCTATATGATAATTTTCGAAGGATCGGCGAGCAGCAAACGGCGAAGAGAAAGCAACATAACAGTGTAAAAACACTGTGGCCGTGGGTTGTAAAATACCCACTTTTGAACGGGGACAAACCAAGACTCAGGATTGATAGGGAATGGCTTAGGGGTGTTTATGAAGCTAGTGGAAGTGAAGTTTGGCCGTGGGTGGCAGCGAAAATGGCAGTAGAAGAGCTGAAATACCCGGCGACGGATGGAGGCCGAAAATGGGTGGTTTAGGACGGCAAGGAGTCGGTGAAGAAGTGGTGAAGAGGTGGTGGCCGGAGGTGGAGCGACGGCGGCAAATCGGAGCAAAAGGCGTTCGGCTTGGAGGAGCTATTTCGGCTAAACGGCGGCTCGGATGGCGGTGGAAATTTGTGGGATGGTTCACTGGAGGGAGAGGAAGAGATTGGTGGTGGTGGTGGTGTGCCGCACGGTGGCCGGCGGCGGTGGTTCTGGGTGGTTGGACGGAAACGGCGTGAATGGGTAGTGAGAGAGAGAGAGATATTCGAACGGGGGAGGGGAAAGCACGAGAAAGAAAGGGAAAAAAGAAAGAAAAGAAGAAGAAAAAAGAGAAAGAAGAAAAGAAAAAGAGAAAAGAAAAGATGGAGGAAAAAAATGAGGTTCAATTCTCACCTCTAGAGTCCAACAACTGATCCAACGAAAATAACTTTAAAAGCAATAAAACCAAGAAAATATTTTAAACACAACATAAAGCTAAAATATAATAAATAACTAATAAAAACTAACTACTTAATTTTAAATCCAAAGACAAGTTAAAATAAATTAAATAACAATTTAAACTCAAACAACAATTAAAATCTAATTAAAATCTGATAATTTAAAATAAAAGAACTATTATTTTAATTAAATTAAAATATTCCTTCAGTGAAAATATACGTAAAAACGGGATATCACAATTTACTTGTTTCCATAAAACCATCCAGTGAGCTAATGATGAAGTGAGAATGATAGGTATGCATGAATGTGAGGATGGATAAGTAGTGGAATTGAGTTTTGAATTAACTTTTGGACTTGATTGATCTTGAATGATTCATTTGAATTAAAAAATTTAGGCAATCTTTGAGGCAATAAACTTTATGAATCAAATCAATGCTTGTTTTAATTTTTTTTTTCTTTTTCTTTGCTCGAGAGCCAGCAAAGCCTTAGTTTGGTGGTATTTGATAAGTGTGATTTTTATTACTCTTTTATTTATGAAAAGTGTCAATTTTCCTTTAATTCTATTGATTTTATTTTATTTCTATGTACCTGACGCCGGACAGGATAGCGATTATCCTGCAGGCTAGTTCCAACAGATGATTCACAGGAGAAAATTCGCCCAAAACCAAAGAAAAAAGTCTCTAGGGTTTAACGGAATATTATAAAATCAAACAATGCCGAAAATCAGTCCACAAGCCGGACTGTTATAGCCAAAAATCGTGTTTATCCGAATTTTGCCAAAAATAGCAAAATCTCAGAAATCACTCTAAATTGAAATTCGAAATAAAATAAGAAATCTGCAAAAAAATCCGGCCCAAATCGGATTTAAAATGACTTCCTAACTGACAAGCGAAATATTATCATAAATAGTAAAAAATAAATAAAACTAGTGATTCGGAGGGGAAAACAGCAGAATTTGAGGTCGAAAAAAAGGCACATGGAGCTATGCTCAATGTGGACAGCGTGCGCGTCAAAAGGAGCTTTCCGAATTGGGGTCTTATGTGCGATTCCGACACCCGTAGCCAAAGTTATGGCCAAAAGACTGAAACGCACTCAAAACGGCCCCAATGAGGAACATATCATAATCAATTCCCGCCTTTGCGCTGATCTGCCAACTCATGGTATCTCAGCGCCATCAAGGTGCAATCTGACAGCTCAGCATCATCTGTCTCGGATCCCCCTGCATCAGTACCTTTCTTTATTTTCCTGGATTTGAAGGAATGATAAGATTTAGTGCAAAATGAGAGCATTTTCTTACAAAATAATAGATTACAGATCCAGACTGACGAGAGGTGACAAGATCTGGAGAAAGCCAAAGAGGTTTGCATGAGGAGCCNACAATGCCGAAAATCAGTCCACAAGCCGGACTGTTATAGCCAAAAATCGTGTTTATCCGAATTTTGCCAAAAATAGCAAAATCTCAGAAATCACTCTAAATTGAAATTCGAAATAAAATAAGAAATCTGCAAAAAAATCCGGCCCAAATCGGATTTAAAATGACTTCCTAACTGACAAGCGAAATATTATCATAAATAGTAAAAAATAAATAAAACTAGTGATTCGGAGGGGAAAACAGCAGAATTTGAGGTCGAAAAAAAGGCACATGGAGCTATGCTCAATGTGGACAGCGTGCGCGTCGAAAGGAGCTTTCCGAATTGGGGTCTTATGTGCGATTCCGACACCCGTAGCCAAAGTTATGGCCAAAAGACTGAAACGCACTCAAAACGGCCCCAATGAGGAACATATCATAATCAATTCCCGCCTTTGCGCTGATCTGCCAACTCATGGTATCTCAGCGCCATCAAGGTGCAATCTGACAGCTCAGCATCATCTGTCTCGGATCCCCCTGCATCAGTACCTTTCTTTATTTTCCTGGATTTGAAGGAATGATAAGATTTAGTGCAAAATGAGAGCATTTTCTTACAAAATAATAGATTACAGATCCAGACTGACGAGAGGTGACAAGATCTGGAGAAAGCCAAAGAGGTTTGCATGAGGAGCCTTGTCCTACAGGCAGCAAAGAGATTTATCTCGCCTAAAGGCGAGAAGACTTACCCCTCAGTAGGCAAATAGTCTTTCCTCTCGGTAGACGAGGAAACCCAAGGGCGACTAGCTTAGACGACGAAGGTTGAGCCTAAACGACTGTGACTAGTCTAAACGACCAACTTAAGCGACTAACCTAAATGACATTGTTGGCGACAACCAGCAAATGTGAGCAACTTTACCGCTAAGTAGGTTGGCGAGAGGGAGTCTTTCATCCGAGTCAGGAACCTTACATCCCGGTCACGGGCCGAGGAGAATATCTATACTTAGCGCGCATGTCACTCTACCTAGTGGGACCCTCCCAAGTTTTGCAATCAATCTGCTGACAACCAAATCTTCCCGAGCTCTGCAAATCAAGCCTCATATCACTGAATCTTTGATTTTACATAATCCCATTATTCTTGGGATAATTTTCTTTTATATTAACATTTATCTTTAGAAACTATTTTCTAGATTTTTAGGCTAGCTTGTAGCCACATTTATATTGTTTCCGCATTTGAAGTTTTCAGATCTAATTAATCCTGGCTTGTGGGATGCTTTGGAGAGTCTGAGTTTTAGAGATCTCGGTTTTTGACAATTTTTTGGAGTCCAATTCTTAGATTAGTTTTTATTCTTTATTTTTCTAAGGAGGAGGCGAATCTAGAGAGAAGAGGTGAGAGCCGCATACTTCATCAACTGACTCCAATGAAGAACACTAGTTTTATTCTTTTTCTTTTCAGTTTTATTATGAACTAATTTTATTTTCTAGAGTTTTGATGTAGTCTAGCATTGATCACACAATTTATATTCTAAGTTAATTTATTTTCAATGTTTCCATGATTGAGTATTTATTCATTGTTCTTAATGCTTACAATTTTTTAGCTAAGTATTGTTCGATCTATTGAATTGCAATGAGACCGAAAGGTGATTGGAGCTCTAGGATTAAGCATCATTATTTGAGAGAAAGTAAGGATACTTTACTGCGACTAGTGATTTTTAAAAATTAAATTCACAAAGAGATATGAAGTTATTAATTGGAGATATTTTTAATATTATTCAAAAGAAAATATTGAATAGTCATGGGATTTTTATCATCAACTTGGGATAATTGGAATTCTATAACAAGGAAAAATAAATTGTATGAGATTTGCTAGATGAAATCAAACGCTCTAGATCTATTCTTATTATTTTTAAAACCTTAAATTTTATGCTATTTTCCTGCTAAATCTATTTTTTTCAAGTATTTTATTTTAATTTAGATAGTAGATTCTGTCAATTTTTTATTTTCTAAATAGTAATTAATTTAGAAATTTTCAGTATTCAGCAACATAATTAATCTCTGTGTTCGACATCCTTTCTTTTGTAACAGTTTACTAGTTGTTGTGATTCTATGCACTTGCAGATATTTTCATGCAAACACTGACCAACCATTCAACCAGCCTAGATTGAGTAGTAACATTAGTAAAAATATTAATTAGTATCACAGGATATTACATAGCATACATAGAAAGAGTGTGAGAGTCTGTCATTTGCACCAACAAACGGGACACAATGTGTTGTTTTGAAGCCACGTCTTTGCATAGTTTTTATGGGGTTACCAGAGGTGAATAGTCAACATGATTAAAAGAAAAGAATGGACATCATAGTATACAAAGAGGAAAAAAAGAAAATGATATTTATAATCTTAGTGGTAAATAAATATGAAACATATCTGAAAAAATTAATTTTTTTAGTGGTACCCCTCCCTCTCCCCCCTTTTTTTTAAAGAGAGTATATGAGACTTGCACAATGTAAGACTGTATCTACCATTACTTGAAAAAACATTCCAAGAACATATTGATCCTTATGACTTTCCTCTTTGATCCGGGTACCATTAGTTTGTTTTTTATTGTGTGTATATATATATTTTACTTTGCTTAAGGGACTTTTTCAGCAATACCATATAATGCGCAGTCCTTTATAAAAAAAAGTAGAGTCTACCATCAAAGTGAGTGTGCGGGAGTTACACACTCTGAGATCATAAATATCATTTATTTTTGTGAATAATGAAATGAGATATATGAAGTGTTAGTGTCTTGTGAAGTAAAAGTTGCTATTTTAGTGAAAAAAGAGTGATATGCTTTTCACAATTTTAGCTTCATTGTGCATACACTATAAGCTTCTGAACATTTTATCTTGTATGTTTGGTGAATGTTATCTTTCATTGTGATTTGTTTTTCCCTCTTCTTCTTTTTTTTATTAATATTATTTGCATTAGTATGTAATCTAACTATCTTGACTACCATGTGAGCAAACCTTGTATTATATCCTGTAGAGTATAAAAGTTTTCTTCTCATTGGAATCGTCCAATATATCTCCAGTGTGGGAGGAAAGTACCAGCACATCAATAGCATTTGTTGGATTCAGGGAATCATTATTATTTATAATTCTTAATTAAGTCGAAATCATGTCATGTCTTAAAAACATGAGTTATAAGCTTGAAACACACTATTGCACAGTATTATCATACTTTATATTTTCCAATTAAATTATTGTATGTGTTAATATTTAGCAGTTGACAAAAAGTTAAAAGCCACAGACCTTTTTCATAAAAGAAAATAACTCTTTTATTAATATTGACATCGAGAAGCACTAACACAGAAAGATATCCTGTCCTCCCGGCCCTGGTCTTCTTCATCTTCCCAATCTTCATCAACATCTCTATCACTTTCGTCCAACACCTCCCCATGAATTGGGTCATGCCCTCTTCGATTGAAAGGGCCAAACTTCTCTCGAGCTTGACGCTTATCCATGGCATCTAGTCGGTGAGTGAGTTGCTCTAAAACTGTGGCGATTTGATTGATTTGTTTTTGCAAATTGGGTTGTTCCGTGTCTTGGTTGTTTGGATTTTGGTTGTTTGCTATAACGTACAGAGTACCACAACGGGTTACAGGCATGGGGGGCTAAGCTCTTTAAGGAAGGAATCTTGCTCTGATACCAAAATTTGGTGCCAGCTTCCTTGTTCAATCTCACGTCAATGCCAAGAAGAGAAAAGTACAGACACTCTCTCTATAAAGTTGGAATCTCTCCAAGAAAATAAATTAACAGGTTTCTAGTATCTCACCAGACTAGTCTCATCTTAGGATCAAACATGTAATTTCATTAATAATTCCAAATGGTGTCTTTAATTGTACATCCTTGTTCTTTAAATAGCCAACAAAATAGAATATTAATTTAATTAGGAAATAGCAATTGCATATAGAATAAAACAAGAAAATACTAATTTAACTAAGAAAGCAATAAATTAAAAAGGGACAATTATTAAATAAAATATCTTTATTAATTATGGAGCATCCTCCTAATTTGCATCAACGTCCCTTCTTCTCTGTTCCCCGGCCCCGTTCATTTTGAATTATGAAGACTTTCTACGTGCTTCTTACGTACATTTTGTTCTTTCCTTTGGATAGATATCGCACGCTTTATCTTTGCTTTTCTGTATTTCTCAGATTGAATGTGTCGGCAGATCGAACGAATAGACATCCATTAAGTTGACGTCCAAAGTTAGCTGTCAATGCATCGATTTTACGTGGCGAATATTTTATGAAGAATTGTGGTCCGTTGAGGAGCAGAGCTGCAGATAAACACACGTGCTCTTTACTGCTCTATCGTGGGGACTGCGGATGAGAGCTGATCATGAGGAGCATTCATGTCCGGTTCTCTCAACTTATTTAGCCGATATTATTTGTTTGAATTTATGTTATTCATTTATGAAAAAATCTATTCATCTTTTATTTTTTCATCATCATCTCATAATGTGAAACTTAAGATTACAAGATGATCGAATTGAAATAATGGAAAATTAGAGTAAAAATTAAATAGTTTTAAAAGATCTAGTACTACAACCTTATAAGTAATCATTCCTCTATGGTTGTTAAATTGTGTTATATGTCTTCAATGCGCAAACGTACGTTGAATTTTCAAAAGATCGTCGACATTAAGGCCGGATAATCCTCTATACGCACATGACTAAGACAAGGCAAACTTAAAAACAGATTTAGCTAGATTTTGGGCAGCCAAATTCGATTCCCTTCTTGTATGAGTACTTCATTAATGCCGGTGAAGAATTGCATCAATCTTTTGCCATCTTCAAATATTAAATTCCAAACTAATAGAGATTATGATTCAGATCATTTAGGTTGTGATGTTTCAAAACATCACTTGGAATTTGATGAAATTTGAAATGTCGAGATATGCAACACAAAATTACATACCTCCGTTTATGACAATTAAGAATGCAATCCACCTATCATACTTCTAACAATATACAGTAATCACAATGAATAAACTTTTTTAGCAATCTACAATGTACCAGAATACCAATCCCAAAACATAAACATTTCCATTAATAGTCAAATAAACAAAAGTAATAATATTTGCCAACTTGTCGATAAACAAAATAATATGATACTGGAGATAGAACTTTGTAGTTACAGACGACAGAAAACCTAATCAAAATGCCAAGTTGCTCGCATAACTCGAATATCGGTTCCAAAATAAAATCCAAAAGCTAGAGGATCAACTCTATGAGCTATCTGAGGCTCTTCCGTGGCCTATTTGATGTCATCCAGCTGGGGAGCGCAGGTTCTCTGATCCTTGACACATAATTCTACCATTCCCAAGAAAAAGGTGGTTAGGATCACCAAAATGAGATTTACAAATCTCAGCAAGTAAGGCTCCTAAGCTACTGATAGTATAAATATGCATTATTGATACTAACAATGAGATGTATCCTTGATGCACATGACCTTGCTTATGATAAACATGGCATGCTTGTATACTTAAGATAGACTTATACATAATGCCATATCCCATGGGGTTACCATGATGTAAATTAACTTGACTTTTCATGCTTAACTTAAAAATATTTCATGACATGCTTGCATGCTACATGACATGATGGTCGTGACATGTGACAGATGATCATAATTTTCATACATAGAAACATGACATGATATAACTTAATTCAATTTAATAAGCATAATTAAGACATGAATTTAATTGCATGAATCTCACCACCATACATACATAAGCATACCATAAGTAAGTTAGAAGCCAACTTACAGAATGTCGTGTTTAACATAAGCGTAGAGTAAGCTAAAATGAGATACGTTCTAGGATAATTTCCCACTTAATCATTTTAAAATAGAACCTACTAACTTTGGGCTTAATTTGCAAAATTACCCCTTAACTTTTAGAAAATTTAAAATTAGCCCCTAAACTTAAGGAAATTGCAAATGAACTCCAAAATTTACATTTCATAGAAATTTCATCCTAAATTTAAATATGGGCATAGAATTTTCAAAAACTAAACTCTACAATGAGAACCTCTTGGCCGATTCATATAAAGGCTAAAAACTATGATTTTGCTTGCTACTTGTCCATTTAACACACTAACATGCTTAACGGAAAATAACAACTCTCAAATATCATACCTTAGTTCTAAAATCATGGCAAGACACCAGATCACACATTTTACAAAAGCTAAAACCCATCACTTCAAAGAATGACACAAAACATCAAGACGGAACTTAATCTTCGTGTTCTTGGTCTAATACTTTCATTTGAACTCCAATGACCCTAAAAGTCCACAAACTTTACTTCCAACATGATCATCATCCAAACTTAGTCGATGGTATGCTTGATTAAGAACAAAAATGCAAAACCCAACAAATGAATCTCAATTTACAAGGAAATCATAGAAACTGAAACTTGCATGATTTTGACTTGAATCATAGAGACTAAATCCTTGATTTACATGCAATAAATCATGAAACAATACATCCATATACCTCCCATCCAAATTCTAACTTGATCCATGCATTAAATCTAACATACCATAGCAAATAATCCATCAAAACAAACACAAAACCCAAGAGCCTCTAATCATGCTTAAAAACATACTCTTGCATGTTTATCACAAATCCAACAAATACCTAAGTCACAAGTTTTAAAAATCTAACTTAATCCATAGATCAAAGCTTTAAGAACAAGATTTTCAAAAATCAAAACTATGGAATCAAGAACCTAAGGCTAAACTGACAAACTACACCAACCAAAAACTTATTTGGAGGATTTGTTTCTAGGACTTAATAGCTCATGCAAAACTAGTTTATAAAAACCTAACATACTATAAATCATACCATAACTTACACAAAAATGATGTGAACACTTCATAGAATCAAGATTCACAAATCTCTTCATCAAAACAACACAAAACTTCCAAGGTTTAACAACAAAAATCCAAATTGAACCCTTTTTTCATCAACAGCAATATTCATCCATCAAACTTCTAAGAAAAATCAACCAACACACACCCAAGTAATCAAGACTCATAACTTAACACAATAGAAGAGATTTAAGCCAAGGGAAATAACTTAAAAAAGCTGGAAGTTAAGAACACAAAGTTGCAAAAATCTTTCTCCCCAAGCTCACTTGGTTTCTCTCTAGGAAAAGTGATGAAAAATAAACCAAGTGTGGGAGAAAATGAGAGGGAGGCGTGGGGGGTGTATAGTGGCTGACTTCATGCTTGGAGTTATGACACTTGAAGTGAGATCAACTTGTGAAAAGGAGAAGGAGAAAGTTGATGCAGTGTGATGGAAAGTTGTGAATATGAGGTGGTTTTAGTCAGCCATGGTATGGCTTTGTAAGTGGAGGAAAGCTTGTGGGAGAAGCTTGGGGGAACTTGGAGTTTCGGTGGGACTAAAGAGGGTGTAACCGAATAGCATTCCATTTGGGGTTTCAAGAGGGTTTTGGATAGGGTTTAGTCTAAATCTAAATTTTCTTAGTCAAATGCATGTATCAAGGTGTAAGAGAGTGGATGCGGGTGTAAGAGACTGTACTTGAGTGGCTAATTGCTTGTGAAAGTGGCTTAAACCAAGTGGGACTCACATGATCAAAATAGGTCACAAGTTTAGGGTTGGGAAGTTTAGGGTTTTGGTTATCCTAACCATTTGGGGTTTCAGTTTTGTAACAGCCTGCTAAAAATTCAATGGTGGAATGTCTATAGGCTTTAGGAACCTTGTGGAAATTCTGTAAGTTTTACAAATCGACCAATCGTGTAGGTTTTAGTCCATTAGCATAGTCAGCTTTTCCACTTACAATAATGCCAAAAGTGCAATTTTCTTTAGTTGAGATAGATAGATGTGTCAGAATACGATATGTTCAGTGCCACTAGATTCAGTTGATTATTTAGGATTTTATGATGCTATAATTCCATTTTCATTTTTTGGATGAAATGCATGTTTGAAACTGTGTTTCTATTTTTCTGGGGCACTTTAGGGTTGAATTTTGAGAAAAAAAAATATCACAATTAGGTTTGTACGAATATTTATGACATTACAGTGCAAAGTTTATTGTTCGCTTTCTCAGAGTGAATAGCAACCTCAATAGTAGCATTTAGTGCAGTGTTGTCAAAATCATAGTATAGAATGTCCAAATTAGATTAGAGAAGTTTTATTTTGATACTTGGTAAGATCTTAGCCACAATTGGTGAATAGTTTTGGAAACTTGACACAAAGAGCAATCATGAGATGGATTGTGAAGGAATCAAGGTGTGAGATCATGCCACATAAGCAAAACTCTATTTTTCATTTGATCAACCAAATTGTGCAGACCAAAGAGGGTTTCAACCTATTAAAACCGTCTATGGTTAGAAAGTTGAACCTCCAAAAGCTTGGTTGAAACTCAAACCCTAAACGGTTTTTCCAAACCCTAAAGTTGGCCTTCAAACCCTTTTTTATCCAATTTCTAGTATTGTGTTTAATCACTTGGTTTAATCACTTCCACATGCTATTAATTCCTCAAATTCATGTTATGATATCATTATCCAACCTTTAAAACCTTTTAAAAGGTTTGTTCATTATCCAAACTTTAACCAAGCTCTCTTTAAACCCCAAATTGAAGCCCACTTGGTTAAGACCCACGAATTTGTTCACCTTGGAAAAACTTCTTGAAGAGTTTTCTCCCCCACATGGCAGCCCAGCCTCTTCCACTGGTAGCCCCCAAATAGTTCCTTGATGTGAGAGGAAATTCCACCTCACCCCCTCCATTTCACATGGCAGCAGCAATAGCCATTCCCCCCTCACTATTCTTCACTTTTTGTGATATAGGCACCTCTCATCAAAGGGTCATTCAAGCCCATACCAGCCTTTAGAATTATAGAGACGTGAAAGGCACCCTTCCTTCCATTTCATCACTTCTCATCCCCATTCATAGAGAGAAACACTTAAGATCTCTCTCGGGTAGTTTTCTCAGACTATTTTTTCCCCTTGTAAGTATTTTCTCATGATGATTCCTTCGTGAACGTTGTTCTTCCTTGAGTCTTGTTTCTGTAAAAATATTTTTTGTTCCATTTCATGGTCATTTGATTGTCTAAAGTTATTTTAACCATGGAAAGATCAATCTAGGAGATAATCTGGAGAGTGTGTTATATTTTGGAGTCTTTTTACCAAGCTAATGGACAAATCTAGGTCCAAAGGTTTTATGGAGTATTCTCAAAATGTTTATATGAATGTTGATTAAGGGTTTGGGCATGATTAAAACTTTTGATGAAAATTTTTCTTAGATCTAGAAACTTAGAAACTGGAAGAGGAAAAAGAGTTTATGTTTTAAGAAAGTTTGGATCTTTTGTGGTTTAATCTTACTCTAATGGCTTTGATATATTTATTTGATGATCCTTAGCCTCTTATATACATGTTATGATATTAGTATGAATATTTTTGGTATTAGTTTCAAATATATGATTTTTTATGCAAGAGGATACTCGGTTAGGCTAAATGATTGATGTTTTTGGCTAGATCCATGTTTTGCTTTATTTTTAGCCATGTGATTTTAAGTCTAATGGTTGGATCACCTTTAGGACAAATTTTTTAAACCATGTGATGTTTTGGTTTGAAGAACTCATCTTTTGAAGCCATATATCAAGTGGTTGATCGAAACTAGTTAAGAAAAAGTTTCTATTTTTGGACTAAGTGTGGAGCCGAGTACTCCAAGTGGTGTTTTGTGATTTTTGATGACTTTTGTTTGATAATAAAAAGCATGGTTGTTCTTAGGATGATGTCATCAATATGTTAGAGGTAGGATCTGAATTTTTTGGAATTCTTGGAGATGTTTTGAATAAGGTCAAAACTTATGATTCAAGGGTTGCCTTTTTGATTAAAAAGTTTGGAGCTTTTTAGTAAAACATTTGGTGTTGATTATTGGAATTTTTTTAATGGATGTTTTAAGTATTTTCTTAAACTTAGGATATGAAGATCTTTGTTGCAAAAATTCGTTTTGATCATGAGTTTTGAAATTAGAAGAATTACAACAAAAATCAAGAGCCTATGGATGTTTCTGCCCTATAAGGTTTTTCATAGTTGTGAGTTGTTTTAATTTTTTCTAAGTTGGTATTTGAGTTTAGGACAAAATTTACATGGAAAATGTAAATTTTAGTGTTTTTTGGAGTTAGGATGTGAAATCCTTGAGTTAGGGGTAAAATGGTTATTTTTTTACATGTAAAGAGTAAAATGGTAATTTTACTCTGAGTTAGCAGTTTTCCATGATTCTAATTTTTCGTGATTAAGTTTGTAACTTTTAGAATCACTATTTATAGTTCCTCGTATTCATGCTTGATTTCTCGTAAAGCACAACGATCGAGGTAAGTTAAGTTTTAACATACTTTTAGTTTACTTTGTATGTGTGATAGGTAAATGAACTACAGTTTATGTATGTATGTTATCATATATGCCATGCCATATTATGCATTACATGTTTATCTGTTACATGAAATATTCTATCCTGAAATACTTATCGATTACACAATATATTATGTCATGTATTTTTATTTGTTCCAAGTATGTCTAGTTACGTATGCCATCTATTACATTTATTTCATGTCATGTAATATTTTCTGTTACATGTTATGTCATGTTATGAAATGGTGTCTATTACATGTTATGTCATGTTATGAAATATTGTTTATTACATGTTATGTTATGCTACAAAATGTTTTCTATCTCAAAGTACGTCATGTATCTCGACTTACATTCATGTCATGTTACGCTACGTTAAAACTTTTGTCCTTTCATTTCATGTCACATTTCATCTTGAGTATAGTTTTTGTATCTCAGGAACATTATTTCAAGTCATGTCTAGGTTACTTGCGATGTATTCACTACAAATATCTCCATTTGTAACTCACACAATGTACTTCTGGCATAATCACTTCGATTGTTTGAATACCTCTACTCAACTCAATAAGCAAAGAACATATACTAATATGTAAACATGAGTATTTACAGAGTTCAGAATGCAGAATAAAATGTTTACTTTTAAAATATAGAATCAGAACATTTGCTTTTAGAATACAGAATCAAAACATATTATCAAAATATCGGAGAGAGACTTTCAGAAACATTCTTATTCAAAAATCCTTTGGCATATCATAATCTGAGACATCATCTTCATATCATATCAAGACATCACATCAGGACAAAGACCATGTTTAACCCCCGTGCTAGGGTTATAAACCACCATTATACCTATGATAGGTCGTATACTACTATTATATCTGTGGTAAGGCCGTATACCACTATTATATTCATGGAAGGGCCTTAGAAACATAATATAATCAAATACAGATATATAATCAGAAAGTCATGCCAAAGGTTTTTAGATGCCACATCATATCAAAATAGAATATTGAATAAATTCAAATTATTTCACATATTAAAAGAAAAATAGACTCAAAACATCTTCACTTAATCAATGCAAAACTTTTTAGATCTCATATCTCATGAGTAATGCAGAACAAATAACTGAAGTTGTTTCAAATTTCTTCTCATAACAAAGCATGCATATTTTTCAAAACCAACCTCAGTTTATTACTTTTATACAAAATCTAGCATAAGAACCCCGTTTACTTAGACTTTTAACTTTTCTAAAATTTCTCACAATGCACATACTTTATAATTAAAACTTGAGATATAAAAATCTATATTTCCTTAAATGTCTAAAAAAATCCCTCGAAACCCTAAAAAATCGTCCCTCCCCAAAATACCTTGATTTTCATATAATTTCTCCAAATAATTTCACAAGTAATTCCTTAAAATCATATTAGCTCCATAATATTGACATTAAAGTCATAAATCTAGTGTTCACGTGTCCAACTTTTGTTTTTCGAACATCGTCTATTTAAGACATTCATACTTAAAATCTCTTTTCAGCCTAGCCCAACTTAAAATACTATAATAGTTTCCTAATTACAATAAAACCAAGTCCAACTTAAAAATGCATTTCGAATTTTATACCAACTTACACGGAACAAAGCCCACTTCAAGTCTAGAATGCTTTTTGTCTTAACCTTCACACTAAGGGCAACAAGGTAATTGAACTAAAAAAATACCATGTTCTAAACACTGGTAACGGGTTGCACCTAAGGTTGGAAAACATGAAAGGGAAGATATGTGCTAGGTGGCGAAGTGTAACATAAAAACCTAGAATAGGACTTAAGATTAATTTAGTTAGTATTTATTTATTTATATGTATAATTATTATGTTTATTATTTTATATATTTCATTTTATTAATTACTTCTATTTTATCAGGTTCTTATTATTTTTTTTCAAATTGGATAGCAAATCAGATTAATTAGAATTGTAGCTTCCCTTATCATCGTTACTCTATTGTTATCTTTCGGGTTTCAATTTAAAAAGATTCCTAGATTAGAAACAAAACTCAAACCTAGACCATTTCTAATCTCCTAAAGACCCACGTAGAAAAACTCTTTCCCACATCTAGGAAATCCTACGAATCACTCAGAATCATACTCAGAAAACCAATTTGTATAGATAGAGAAAACTCATGCATAGGCTTAATTTTCTTCAATCACAACCGACCACCACAGAAATCGCCAGACAACCTAACTCTGACAAACCCACTCCTTCCGGTAAGCCCACGACGGAATCTTCCTCCCTTCTCTTCCTCTTGTGATTCTCAGCTAGGTGGTTTCTCTCTACCTCTCTCATTTACTCCTTTGTCTTGTGTCGCACTACCATTCTGTAGAGTTTAGTGGTGTCGCTGACCACTCCCAGCCACCCCAGAGTCGCCGCTGCACCTTCTTCACTCACGGTGAGTTGCCCTTCTCGTCGCTTGAGGCTTCTCTTAGGAGCCTCTATTTTCAATTCACAGTCCATGTGTTTCCACACACGGGGGCTTCACTCACCAAGGACTAAAACAGGCCTTTGGGGCCTAAGGTCCACTTGGCCTTGAGCTTTTTATTTATATGAGAAGGCCCAAATAGGCCTTACGTGTTGGACTCAACTTTCTTTCTAAAAGCTAATAGTATACTAAGTGGGCTGGTTCTTTTTGTACTGAAACTATTTTAGTAACTTTGAATGGGTTATTTTCTTTACTTTGGGTTGGGCTGGATTTCAAATCAGACCAAGTTTTACAATTTACTTTTATTAGACTATATTTAAGGGATTTAAAGTATGTCTTAAACTATATTTTAATGAATAATATGGAACCTATTATTTTAGTCAATTTTCTCATTGGTTGGTCAGATCGGATTGTGTAAATTTATTATGTTATATTTTTAAATATAAAACCAAGCAATATTTTATGAGTTTTAAATAATATTATATATATTAAATTTAGTATAGCTGAATAATTTTTGAATTAATTTATGGAATGATTCTTAGTACTGAGAATGCTATGACATATTTTCCTAGAAATATTAGTAACGGTTAGTACCTCGTATAGGTAACGCGCTACAAATTGGAAATCAAGAAACAACGCTAAGTGGTAAATAATATGATCATATAAATGCATGTGTATTATGAAAATATGATGTGCTATCTACTGAGTATTCGACTCATTTTGTTGTTGTTTGTCTTTCTATTTCTTTCTGTTTTACTGCCACAGATGGTGATTATGATGACGCAGAGCTAGATGGCCAGGAGTAGTTCTAGTATAAAGACTTAGAGAGAGATAAGTGTCAATTACACAATTATTAGTTTTCTTTTACGTCATTTCAATAACTAGTCTTATTTAAACTAGTCTATGTTTTGCTTTATTTTCACTTTCAAGTTCTAAAGCCTATTTATATTCATTTCAATTAATATTTTCAATAAATGAGGTATTTCAGAATATCGAGTCTCTTTACCAAGCATTATGTTATGTATGTTAGTAACGTCTCTATCCTACAAGAATGGGGTGTTACAATTGATATCAGAGCCCAGGTCGAGAGATTCTGTAGACTTCTAAAGAAATGAGTTTAGGATAGAAAATACCTAGGATGATTCTTAGCCAGCTTGAAGTTCAAGAGGATCTTTATGATTATGTTTTAATTATTGCCATGTTTGATTAATTGCTTGATTGTTGAATAATTTTATTAGTTATACTCATTGCATGAATGGTGTTGCTAGAATGGCACTGGTTACTAGGCATAATGAGCACCCTGAAGGCTCCACAGAACCACCACCGAATGAACTGGAGGTGTTTGCTGTTGCTGCTACCAGACTTCTCCGGTATTTTACTGATGATTAAGGTTTATGAGTCAGGAATCCCAAGGTCGGTTGCACCCTAAACCAGTTTACGCAATAGCATCCTCTGACATTTGACGACAAAGCAGAAGCACTTGATGTGGAGAGTTGGATCAAAAGAATGGAGAAGATATTCAGGGCTCTGTTCTGTTTTGATGAACAAAAAGTAGAGTATGCCACTTATGTGTTGGCTAATGAGGCAGATGAGTGGTGGACCTTGACCCGAGAGCTACTGTAGCTTGAACTTGGTGAAGGGGTACCCATCACTTGGGATCGCTTCAAAAAGGAATTTCTGGATCGATCTTTTCTCCAGCACTCCGTGAGGCAAGAGCTAGGCAGTTTACTGACATAGCTCAGGGAACCATGATAGTGGAGCGATATGCTGCGGCTTTTGTGGTGTTGTCGAGGTTTGCAAGTTATTTGATTCCAGATGAGGAAAAGAAGTGCGAAAAGTTTGAGCGAGGCTTGTATTCGAGGATTCAAAGCCATCTGATACCCTTGAGGATATGTAACTTCACCGATTTAGTCACACGAGCCACTTTAGTTGAAGAATACATGAGGGCAAATGCAGAGATCTTCAATCAAAGGAAATGACAACAACTACTTCCTGAGCCCAATAAGAACAAGAAGCCTGCCCCAAGCCACAGTCACCTCAGACTATTCCAACAAACCCAGTTTTCAAGATTTGTGGGAAAAGGCATCAAGGAAATTGCTTAGTGGGTCAGAATGCTTGCTTCAGATGTGAGCAACCAAATCATTTGTCTCAAGACTGCCCAAGGAGGAATGTGTCGCCTCCAGCTGCAAGGGGTGGCCGGAGGGCTACTGCACCAGCCAGAGTTTTTGTCCTTACACCAGGAGATGCTAAGGCATCTAATGACATGGTTACAGGTACCCTTTCACTATTCTCTTGTTTCGCTACTGCTTTGTTTGACCCGGGTGCCACAAACTCTTTTATAGCAACTGCTTATGCATGCTTGGATGTGAAAGTACCTGAGAGGCTTGATTGTTCCCTATCCGTTGCGACACCTACCGGTGAGCAAGTAGTTAGCGACACCATACTTAAGAATTTCCCTATAGATATTAATGGGAGGCATCTTCCAGTAGATTTGGTAGTATTTGATATGATGGAGTTTGATGTAATCCTGGGAATTGATTGGTTATCCCGAAATCACGCATGTGTAGACTGCTTTAAAAAGGTAGTAGTTTTCAAACCCTCAGGTAAAGAAGATTTCAGCTTTTGTGCAAAGGGAGTAAACACCCCAGCCCGACTAATTTTGGCATTGCAAGCGACCTTATTGCTAAGACAGGGATGCTCTGGGTTCATGGTTAGTCTTGTAGCACCACCTGTAGAGAGAGCTAAGCTTGAAGATATCCCCGTTGTCAGGGAATTTCCAGATGTGCTTCCAGAGGATGGTTCAATGCGACTCTGCATTGATTATAAAGAATTGAATTGGGTGACAATTAAGAACAAATACCCTTACCAAGAATTGATGATTTGTTCAACCAGTTATAGGGGGCCCAAGTTTTCTCCAAGATTGATCTACGATCAGGTTACCACCAGCTTAAGATCAAGTCAGAAGATGTTTTGAAGACGGCGTTCAGAACTCGTTACAAACACTATGAGTTTTTAGTCATGCCATTGGGTTTGACGAATGCACCAGCAGCTTTCATGGACATGATGAACAGAGTGTTTAGGGAGTATGTGGATTAGTTTGTTGTTGTGTTTATTGATGACATTCTCATCTACTCTAAAAGCCGAGCAGATCATGAAGGACACTTGAGGGTTTTGTTACAGATATTAAGAAAGCAGCAGTTGTTCACAAAATTCAAGAACTGTGATTTCTGGTTGAAAGAGATTAACTTTTTGGGGCATGTCATGTCAAAAGAAGGAATTTAAGTAGACTCAATGAAAATTGAAGCAGTTGTGAATTGGGCCATGACAACCAATGTGAATGAAGTCAGAAGCTTCTTAGGACTTGCAGGGTACTACAGGAGGTTCATCGAGGGATTCTTTAGTATCACAGCCCCGATGACTAAGCTAACGGGGAAAAATGAGAAGTTTATATGGACTGAAGACTGTGAAAGAAGCTTTTAGGAGGTCAAGAAGAGCCTAGTGACAGCACTTGTACTCACCATTCCCTCGGGCAATATAGGATTTTTTATTTACAGTAATGATTCTCTCAAGGGATTGGGTTGTTTCTTAATGCAGCATGGGAAGGTTATTGCTTACGCTTCTCAACAACTCAAGAGTTATGAAGAGAATTATCCGACGAACGATCTAGAGCTTGCAGCAGTTGTGTTCACCTTGAAGTTATGGAGACACTATCTCTATGGGGAGAAATGCAAGATTTATACCGACCATAAGAGCTTAAAGTATTTCTTTACTCAGAAAGACTTGAATATGAGATAGCGCAGATGGCTAGAACTTTTAAAAGATTATGACTGCTACATCCAACTACCCTCCTAGTAAAGCTAATGTAGTGGCAGATGCCATGAGTCAAAAATCATCCTCTGGTACCCTGGCTTCTATGTACACCCTGCAAAGGTATATTTTACTGGATATGGAGTGAGCAGAGATAGAGATGATTATGGACACACAGGCCCAGTTGAGTAGTTTGACTTTGGGATCATCATTAATAGATCGAATAAAGGTTGGCCAAAACAGTGATTCAAACTTAGTGAAGATCAAAGGAGAGGTAAAACAAGACTAGAGGCCTGAATTTTCAGTATTTGGGGATGGCACTATGAGGTTCAAACGGAGAATTTGTGTTCCAACTATTAAGGAGATTAGAGATGTGGTCTTGAAAGAGTCTCACCTCTCACTCTATAAAGTTCACCCTAGTAGCACTAAGATGTACAGAGATTTGAAGCAGCAGTTCTGGTGGAGATGTATGAAACGTGAGATAGCTAATTATGTGGCTCAATGTCTAACTTGTCAATAGGTCAAGGCGGAGCATCAGAGGCCATCCGGGCTATTACAACCACTCCCTGTACCGATTTGGACATGGGATGAAATTAGTATGGATTTCGTTTCAAGATTTCCTAAGGCACCAAGGGGTCAGGATGTGGCATGGGTAATCATCGACAAATTGTCAAAGTCAGCTCACTTCATTCTGGTTCTGATGACTTATTCTACAGACAAATTGGCAGAGTTGTATGTGCATGAAATTTTCAGGTTGCATGAAATCCCTTCTAAGATTGTATCAGACAGGGATACTCATTTCACTTTAGCATTCTGGAGAAGCGTACAGAAAGAGTTAGGGATAGAATTGACCTATAGCACAACCTTTCACCGATAGACAGATGGACAGTCAGAGAGGACAGTGCAAGTATTGGAGGATATGCTTAGAGCCTGCATAATGGACTTCAAGGGCAGCTGGATTAAATACTTACCCCTGATCGAGTTTGCATACAATAACAGTTCCAAGAGAGCACTCAGGCAGCCCCATATGAGGTTCTTTATGGTTGCAAGTGTCGGTTATCCCTTTATTGGGATGAAGTGGGAGAATGTAGAATCCTTGGGTAGGAAATTATTCAAGATATGTGTGAGAAGATAGCTCTCATCTAGAAGAAGCTTGCCATTGCACAAGAACGACAGAAAAGTATGCAAATCAGAGGCGTCGAGAGTTGCAATTTGAGGTAGGAAGCAAAGTATTTTTGAAAATTGCACCGATGAAGGGAATCATGAGATTTGGAAAGAAGGGCAAGCTGAGTCTGAGATATTTAGGCCCCTTCGATGTACTAGAGACGATTGGAGCTGCAACTTATAGGTTGGTTCTCCCACAATAGTTGTCTACCATTCACGAGGTTTTCCACATCTCTATGCTTCGGAAGTATATACCAGATCTGACACACATATTAGAGTATGAACCCCTCCAAGTTTGCGAGGATCCCACCTACGAAGAGTTTCCAGTTGGGATCCTCGCACAAAAGACTCAAGTACTCCGTAAGAAGACCATTCCAATGGTCAAAGTAATTTGGAGCAACCACATGGAAAAAGAGGCTACATGGCAACTAGAGGAAGACATGAAGATCAAATACCCATACTTGTTCGATTGAGGTACATCATCTCGAGGACGAGATTTTTCTTAAGGGGGGAGATTGTAACATACGAACATAGAATAGGACTTAAGATTAATTTAGTTAGTATTTATTTATTTATATATTTATTATGTTTATTATTTTATTTATTTCATTTTATTAATTACTTCTATTTTATCGGGTTCTTATTTTTTTTTCAAATTGGATAGCAGATCAGATTAATTAGAATTGTAGCTTCCCTTATCATCGTTACTCTATTGTTATCTTTTAGGTTTCAATTTAAAAAGATTCCTAGATTAGAAACAAAACTAAAACCCAGACCTTATCTAATCTTCTGAAGACCCACGTAAAAAACTCTTTCCCTTATCTAGGAAATCCCACGAATCACTCGGAATCATACTCAGAAAACCAGTTTGTATAGATAGAGAAAACTCACGCATAGGCTTAGTTTTCTTCAATCACCACCGACCACCACAAGACATCGGAGAGCCACCGACAGCCACAGAAATCACCGGACAGCCCAACTCAGACAAATCCACTCCTTCAGGTATGCCCACGATGGAATCTTCCTCCCTTCTCTTCCTTTTGTGATTCTCTACTAGGTGGTTTCTCTCTAACTCTCTCATTTGTTCCTTTGTCTTGTGTCGCACCACCATTCCGTAGAGTTTAGTGGTGTCGCCGACCACTCCCAGCCACCTCAGAGTCGCCGCTGCACCTTCTTCACTCTCGGTGAGTTGCCCTTCTCGTCGCTTGAGGCTTCTCTTAGGAGCCTCCATTTTCAATTCACAGTCCATGTGTTTCCACACACGGGGGCTTCACTCACCAAGAACTAAAAAAGGCCTTTGTGCCTTAGGCCCACTTGGCCTTAAGCTTTTTATTTATATGAGAAGGCCCCAGATAGGCCTTACCTTGTGTTGGACTCAACTTTCTTTTTAGAAGCTAATAGTATACTAAGTGGGCTGGTTCTTTGTGTACTGAAACTGTTTTATTAACTTTGAATGGGTTCTTTAGTTGGGGCTCGGCTGAATTTCAAATCAGACCAGGTTTTACAATTTACTTTTATTAGAGTATATTTAAGGGATTTAAAGTATGTCTTAAACTATATTTTAATGAATACTATGGAACCTATTATTTAGTCAATTTTCTCATTGGCTGGTCAAATCGAATTGCGTAAATTTATTATGTTATATTTTTAAATATAAACCAAGGAATATTCTTTGAGTTTTAAATAATATTTTATATATATATATATATATTAATTTTAGTATAGCTAAATAATTTTTGAATTAATTTATGGCATGATTCTTTTTTTTTTTTTTTTTTACAAAATAGCAATATATTGATGTAAGAAATGCAAAGACAGAGACAAACACTGTCAACATTACATAGACTGCTCTTGCTGGACAGTCAACATAACCTGCATTGGACCATCTTCAATCCAGATTTGCTCATTCTCATAATCTAAAGCTAACTTTGCTAACTGGTGTGCCACATGGTTGGCTTCTCGAGGAGCGAAAACAACTTGCCATTGAGAATAAATCAGAAGTTTACTTCTAGCATCATGAACCAAAATGCCATAATCTGCATTAATCACCTCATCAGAGTTCACAGCCTTCACAATGGTCTGAGAATCACCTTCAAAAACAACTCTTCCAAATCCCAAATCAGCACAAACTTCCATTGCCCTCCTCAGAGCTATGCCTTCTGCTATTATTGGCTTTACAACTGGCTTTTGGCTTGTGTATGAGGCTTGCACATACACAAGCCATGATATTCCCTTGTTCATCCCTAATAATGATACCACATCCTACTTTATTTAGCTTGGTACTGACAGAAGCATCCCAATTTGCCTTCAAAGTTCTAAAACTTGGTTTCTTCCACCTGACATCTCCTCTGTTGCTTAACAGATTAGAAGGAACATCATCTGTATTAGTTAGAGAACTTAGAAACAAATCTCTATCTGCTCTAGTTATGGCATGATTCTTAGTACTTAGAATGCTATGACATATTTTCCTAGAAATATTAGTAACGATTAGTACCTCGTATAGGTAATGCTCTAGAAATTGGAAATCAAGAAACAACGCTAAGAGGTAAATAGTCAGATCTTATAAATGCATGTGTGCTGTAAATGTTATTTTTATGTATGAAAATATGATATGCTATCTACTGAGTATCCGACTCATTTTGTTGTTGTTTGTCTTTCTGTTTCCTTCCATGTTTTATTGCCATAAATGGTGATTATGATGATGAAGAGTTGGATGGCCAGGAGTAGTTCTAATATAAAGACTTAGAGAGGAATAAGTGTCAATTACATAATGATTAGTTTTATTTTACGTCATTTCAATAACTAGTCTTATTTAAGACTAGTTTATGTTTTGCTTTTTTTTTTCAGTTTCAAGTTCCAAAGACGATTTATGTTCTTTTCAATTAATATTTTCAATAAATGAAGTATTTCAAAATATCGAGTCTCTTTACCGGATATTATGTTATGTATGTTAGTAACGTCTCTATCTATGAGAACAGGGTGTTACACGGAGCTTACCGAGAGGAGAAAGAGACGCGGTGTCCCAGGGAGCTGGGCTGAGGTTGATGGTGGTCATGAGCATGGTGGCATGAAATTGAGAGAGAGAGAGAGAGAGAGAGAGAGAGAGAGTTTACGTTGAGAAAGTGGAAGGGGAGTTGTTGGTGCTGCCATGGTGTAAGGTAGCAACCCAACATGGTGGAGCTTTCGGTTTGGTGGAGTTGGGCGGTTTAAAAAGGCTAAGTGGGGGAGGGATGCGCATTGTGGTCTAGGTTTGTTTATGGCTTCACGATTGTACTCAATGCAATTTCTTGGTGGTCATCGGTGGCGTACGTTGTGTCTCACATGGGTGGCATCAGGTGCACTCAGCGGCTGGCAACATCATGCAGTTGTGAAACCATTCGATGTGGGGGTCTTGCTTCCTTGGTCGTGCTCTATTTTGATTCTTAAAAATAGAGTTTTGGTTTGGTTTATAGAGGGTGGCGCAGGCTAGCTGTTTGCCGTGAGGAACCAAGGATGGCTTACTCATTCATGGGTGGGCAACAGTGATGGTGGCAGGGTGCAAATTAAGGGCATCTTTCGTTGTGCAGGAGAAGTGGGTGGGCATGGTGGTTGGTAATGCGAAGGGGGCTTACGATTTTCATTTCTTACATGGCTACAGGTTGCAGGGTCATGGGTTTACTTCCTTCATAGGTGTATCCATCAAGCAACACTGCATGGCTGTGCAGAAGGAGTTGGAAGGCAGACTGGTTGGCTGGTGAAGCATGACTGAGGTGGGAGATAGAGGTGGAAGAGAGAGGCCTTGGGCTGGGCTCTGACTTGGTTAGGTGAGAAGAAAAATAAAAACGTGTGAGAGAAAGTGACAAGGAGGAGCAACCGTCGGGTGGGTGTGAGGTTGGCCGATGTGGGACATGGCCTCGGCGTGTGAACGTGGGATGCAACTAGTTCATATTGCTCATTAGGTATTACTCCAATGTGGCTGTAGAAGGGGGTTGCTGGTTGTTGACTGCTTGTGTTGCTTCCTGGACGTAGGGACGTAAGGAGGGAACGTGAAGGCTGAGAGGTTTCAGGCATGGGAAATTGGAGAGGATCCTAAAGCTGTTGGGGTGGTGCGGTCATCCAAGTATGAGGTCTGCTATGAATGGTTTTGTATATTCAAAATGGGAAATTGAAGAGGATCCTGAAGAAGTTGAGGTGGTGCGGTCATCCAAGTATGAGGTCTGCTGTGAGTGGTTTTGTATATTTAAGTGTGTGCACAGAGATATCTATTCTAATATAATAAGTGGCTATCTAACTTCTACAATAATTTTTATTATTTTCCCGTTAAGTTTTTCTTGTTTTCCTTTAAAGTCAGTTTGTACTTTAATTAAGTCCGTTTGCACACGTTGTATATTGCATTTTTAGGCAATTTGGTTGGACAACGAAAAACTGAGAGGAAAAGGTGCGACAATGAGTTTGAAGCCCTTAGACGAACAAACACTGGGCATGGCGCTAAGTGCAAAGGATGCAATGGAGAGTCGGAGACGACGTGGAGATGCGATGACGTTGCTAGACCTCCACCGAGCAACGGTTTGAGAGCAAAACTGTGCTCTATTTTTCATGCCTAAAAAAGGGCTGCAGTAAAAAGAAGGAGCCTGGCGAAGTGGCTGCGATGGTCCGCTGGGTGGAAGATTATGGACGTGGGGCTGGCGGCATGAAGCCGTGAGTGGGTGACTGTAGTTGAGAAAAACTGGGGCTAGACAGTATATTTGCTGCTTAAATCCTTCACGTCTCTTTCACTCAATCACTGCATGTCCTCCATGTTTTTGCATGCGTTGTTCTCTAATTGTTTGGTCTTTATATACTTACCATACATATATAAATATATCTACTATATATATATAAACTCCAGTGTAGGAGAAAATAGGAGAAAACTTTTTTGTTTTACATAATTTTATTCCGATTTTACCCCTGTTTGTAACTTTTATTTCCGTTTCCAGTTTTTTCCATTTTCAATTTTGCCCCAACTTCTATTCCCAAATTCCATTCTAAATGTGCACGTTCTTGCCCCTACTTTTAAACTACTTGGGATTTCTTCTTTCTTAACCATGTAAATTTTTTTTCCAATTTTGCCCTTACTTTTCTATTTGTTTACCCTTTCTGTCTCTTTTTCAAATTTGCTGTCTACTATTCGCATTTTTAAAATTTTGCACTTCTTTTTGTTTGTTTACCTTTTTGTATCGCTTAGTTTGTTTTGTTTTATTCATTTTTTTACCTTTTTGTCCCTCAGTTTCATGGACAGTAAATTTTATCCACTTTTTATTTTCATTTTTATTCACATATACGCTTTTGCCCTTATTTTTGTTACACTATTCGCATAACTAACGTCTATAGTTGGAAATACATTATTTTCTTTCCCAACTATTTCCCACTTGTTTTGTCTTCTTCTGTTTGCTAATAGAGTTTTTGGCCTTTCTATTTTTCATCCTTATCGTGCCGTTTTTTCATCCTAAATATTTTACTCACTTCTTTTCCATTTTTCATCAGTTCACTGCTTACTAAGTTCATTTTCTCAATCACGTAATTTTTGGAAGAGCAATCCACCATGTTTCACCGCCTTCTTCAATTTCTGGAACATCAATCCACCGCTTCCCAATGTCTTCTACTCAGATAAAATAATCCACCGCTTCCTGGTATCTTCTAACAAAACACTTCCACGACCTTCTCTTTTGTGTAAATCCTTTTTGCTTCACCACTTCGCTCACTTTCTGGAGATCAATCAATTTCACTGCCTTTGTTTTTTTTCCATATCACATTTCTACTCTATAAATATCATCATCTGCTCTCTCAAACTCCATCGTCTTCCTCTGCTTTATGCTCTTGGTAAGTGCCTCTCTTTCCTCTCATATCAGTGTTGATTGTATCACCTCTGTAGCATGTCCATAGAAGCGCCACACCATACTACGATGCACCCCAAATTCACAAGAGGCAGAGTCTGGCTCTGGGTTGCCGAACCAAGGAAAAAAAAAAAAAACAAAGGCCTCCATGCATGGCCAAGCATCTGACGACAAACACAGCAAAACGCTTGAAGGGAAGCTCAGCCTCACAAATATATTGCAACTGAGATTGTCACGATTAGACGTACCCTTGGCACGCCATACCAGAAAAGATAAAAAACAAAAGAAAATGAAGATAAACCGAAGGCAAACAACTACAACAAACCAAATGCAACGACGACGAAAAGAAAATAAATAAATAAATCCAATTGGATACAGAGAGTGGGGTAGTGCGCATCTATGAAAGACGGAAAGGGACGATGGTGCTGTTTGAGATCCAAAAGCAAACAAACACCAACCCAGAAAGAAAGAAAGAAAAAGTAAAATAAAAATAAATTAAAAAAAACAACAACAACAACAACAAACGAAGATCCACCTTAGAGACCATACCCACTGCAATCCACAGCATAAAAGATCAAGAAGAAAATATAATGAAACAAAACAAACCACGACAAACAAAATACAACCTTGATTTGCAGTGTGCGACATAGATCAACAACAAAAGAACAAAAAAAGACCCCAAAAAAATTGGATCGGCGTCATTTCTTAAGAGATAACAGATCTCCAAAAATAAAGACCAACGTATTTAGATCCAAGAACCCCACAAAAGACACCAGACGCTAAACGAACTTACTTTGCCTTAGCAGAGTAGGAAAGAAAAAGCTTCGAGTGTGTGAGAAAAAGCTTTGGGTATGTCTGTGCATTACCATCCATGTAGAGAGAGAGAGAGAGAGAGAGATCGGGGGGGAGAGGAACAAACTTAAAAGCGGAATATTTTATTTATTTTTTTGCTTCAATTATTTTAATGAGTTTTGTTCTCGAAAACAGAAGAGCTTGAATCTACACATGACCTCCACTGGCTGCATCATGTCCCTCATGTTTTGTCCCTTTTGAATCTTCCATTTAAGGCTTCAAATTCTTTCTAAATGATTGTTGTGCCCCGAATACATTATCTTTCTTTTACGTTTTATGTTTGTGTTTTTGGGAGATTCCTTGCCTGTTAAATTTCGCCTTTTCTGATATTGATATTTATTTTTGAAAAGTTATTGATAATTATCTTAAATAAGATGAAACAAATTGAGATGAAATTAAAAATTAAATAATATATTATTATAATATATTTTTTTAATATTATTTTTATTTTTGAATTTGAAGAAATTGAATTGTTTATTATATTTTATGTAAAATTTTATAAAATTATAATAATTAGATAAGATGAGATGAAAAATTTTATGAAAAGAAGTCCCCAGTTAAAGGCAAATGGTCCATGATACTCTTAAGTAGTGGAAAAGGCCAGAGATGATGAGGATGGAGGGCCTGGATGGGTTTTTGAAAAGTTAAAACAAATGGTCATGCGAGAAGGAGTGCTACAATTGTAAATAAATTTTATAAAATTAATGTGATTGGATTACAAAATCAATAAACTTATTCTTTTAATAACAAATATATTGTACACAACAATATATTTTAGGAAAAGTTGGTCTAATTTTTTAAGAAATAAAATTTTGTGATAGAGGTAAAAGGTAAAAAAAAAAATATATCCTAATGCCAATAAGAAATTTGATTTTTGCAGAATTTAATATTAATTGTTAAATATTATTTTTATATTAATAAAAAACTGTGATATTAATTTCTATTGTTTGATACGTTCTCTTATTCTTCATATGAAAAAAATTTTATTCTATTTTTTTAATATTTATGTAAGCGCACGTATGTTTAACAGAAATGGTTGACATGATATGTTTCTCGTATGAATAATTTTTTTCCTCTATTAAATTGGTATTTTTTTAACACATTTGTTCCATTCTTAAACATAATAACTAATTTAGTTAATTAGAAAAAAATATATTAACTAACTTAGTTCATAATTTTTAATGATATATCTAAGAAGGACATTGATTGCGAGAAAATCTAGAAGATAGAGAGTTAGGAGAAAGATCAAGATATAAAGGGTGGGTGTCAGGATTGAACTGAGAGTGTGAAGAATGATAGGATAGTGGATGGATTTATTAATGAAAAAAAGATATTTGTAATTGTGAATTGTATTATCGTTGTGTAATCGTTTTAAAAATATATATATATATATAAATAAAATATGAGATTCACATAAAAAAATAAATTTTTTAATAATAGACTTCATTATTTTTCAAAACAATTATATGAGATTTATGCATTTCATGATAGTATATAGAATTACTCTTATTAATACTGCTAATAAAAAGGTTTAGATGTAACGGACCCATCATTTTAATTAGGATTTTAGTCGAAGAGAAATGTCTAATAAAACCCCAGGCTATCATTATTCTCATTGATTTGTGTGTTTCATGTGACTATCAATATTTTGAATACCATACCGAATATCGTATTAGTCAAGGTATTAGAACGAAATATTTCGATACCGGTACCGTTTCATGTATCATTTGGGAATAGTCGATATAAAAATAAATTATATATATAAATTATATTTTAAAATAATAATCTATATATGAATAAGTTATATATAAATATATATATATATATATATATATATATATATATAAATCATAAATAGTCTTATCTGAATTGATGATCAAAAAATAAAAAAAAAATTAAATAAAAAAATAGATAAAAACTAAAATATCAACCAATACGACTGAAATATAGGTCGGTATAAAACAGTTACAATACTTATATCCGACCAGTGACAGGGGATACGATAGTGGCTACTCTTTGTATAATGGGCTAGCGTTGGAAAGCGTAAAACACTATTTGTTTAAAAAAAAAAAAAAGTTATTACTGCGATTAAAAAGTTTACACTGCTCTTGATATTGTCTTCTACTTTATTACTCTGCTGTCGAACTTGCAAAGCTACACAAACAAAGCAGTCAGTCGATTCAACAAAGTTAGGGGGGTGAATTTCTGATTTCGATAAATGAAAAATAATTTGTGCAGATTTTCTGTATTTATTTGTAAAACATATACATTTTTAAACTTATTTTAAGTATTATCGGCCCATTTTTTAAAAGGAATTAGACATATATGATATAACTGTACTTTGTAAAATTAAACATATTTACATAATTTATAGATATGATCTCTTTTAGATCGAACACACACAAAAATATCTAATTCTGAATGCATGATACTATTTCTTTAATCATAAATTTACTATTTCTTTAATCATAAGTTAACATATCAAACTCAATCAACGCCACAAATATATGAATGTGATTTAAATATGTTTATATAAAGAAAAATGATAGTATGATTTTTCATTTTGACCTTTTATATATTTATTTTATTTTTATTTTTACTTAAAAATTAAAAGAGAAATTATTAGTATATTCATAGGAGAGTTGCTTGTGAGCAGGTGGTTGAGGTTTGAATTAGCCGATGGAATGGGGATGGAAGCGGGCGGTTTGTACAAAAAATATAATGGTGTTACTCAAAATATTAGTAATAAGATATTTCTTTCCTTTCAATTTTAGATTGTATAAATACTGAATTTATTTATTCGATTGCTTATTATTTTTAATATGTTAATGTAGTTTTATTTAACAAATATTAGTATATAATTATTGTGTTTTTTTTAACGTATTTTTTGAAAAATTACGTCAAAACAAGCTGAACATGCTCTTAATCAATTCTATAAGTAAAGCAACATTATAAATGTTCGAAATCTCTTTTTGTTAAAATTTTCCAGTATTATAATTATATACTTAAATACAACCTTGACTTGTATATAAACACCATAGTTTTTTTTATTATTATTAAGTTTTGTTTAAATTTTGTAAATTTATGACATGTTTTAGATCCGTTTAAATTTCTTTATTTACCTTTTATTTATTATTTACTGTAATAAATAACGTAACTGTTTAAAACATTTTCTTAAATTATTTTGTGCTTGTAATATATAAGTACAAAGTATGTGCATGTACTTATAAATATGTTTGTGGAAATCTTTATATTATAGTTATGAATACTTTGCAAATAATATATGTGATATGTGTGGTAAGCAGGTAACATGACAAAATTGGTTAACTGGGCCAACGTCACTAGTACGTGTATATATATATATATATACACTACAAAAAATTTTACTTTTAGGGAAAAACATTGTTAGGCATGAAATTTATTTCGTCCCTAAAAGTACATTTTAGAGATGAAATTTAAATTTCATCTCAAAATATGGAAAACTTTATAAACCTTTTCGAACAAGATATTCTCAGACAAATTAAATCATCTCAAAAAATATAAACCGTTCGAACTGATAATTAAGCCTGTTTGAATGGTAAATAATCTGTTCAGATGGAACATAAATGTTCGAACAGGATTACCTTGTTTGAAGGCATAAACAAGCGTTCTTTATGCATTCGAACGAGATTGTTTAATTGTAATAATATATTGTTAAAGATGTCCAAAATATTAAAGTAATACATATTTTTTTTCATTAATTTATTATCATTTTTAAAATAAAAAAATATGTATATATTATATATTATGATTTACAATGAATTAAAATATTTAAGAATTCATAAATTAATTTTATGTAATTAATTTTAAAATATTTTAGTTAAATAAATATTACTTTAAAGATAGTATCATTTTTTCTATTATCGTGAACGTTAAGTATAATGAAAAGAAAATATAATTAACAATAAAGAGGCTAGCAAGCACTAAAAATAAAAACTATACATTAATTACATCCCAAAACTCTATTGATCGATACAACATAAAAAAGTAAAATAATAACAAACAATATATATTTGTTCAATAAATCAAAATCCTCCTGTAAGGTAGTTAAGCGTCCATCCAGCTCCTTAAGCTTCTCCATGATTGGCTCAATCAACTCCTGCTTCATATTTTGTCAGTGCTCCATCAACTCCTTAAGCTTCGGCAAGTGACCTTGCTCTTGCTGAATGTGATCTTGTTAGGGGGTCCCATCTATGGTGACCTCTACTCACTCCCTTGCATTGTAACCCCCGATCGGAGTAAGAGGTTAGATATCAGTAGTGCAAATGGTAGACTGCCAACACCCGAATAGCATGACTCCAATTGAATGCGGAGGAAGAAATACAATGACAGATCAATCGGCTCCCCCTATGCTATTCATAACAAGAATCTGGCTCGCTTGATCGCGAAATCATTCTTGTGTTTTTTCGGATCGATGTTATACCTAACAATCAGATTAAGCATTTTGAAAAATGCTACACAGTCAGCCTGTTGGATCACCTTGCCACCATCATATGGAGGAGTCGAAGGGTCTCGCACTAGCTGACAGACCTAATCGTCTGTAAGACCATCATCGCAACCATCACTATCATCCAAGCCAGCATCCAGCTCATCAGTCTCTACATCCAGCGCTGGTGATGAGGATGCGGCTGGTGTGTCTGCAACAGATGGTGCAGCCATTACTCTCGGTGTAGCCGCTGCAATCACTGCAGGATATGCGTCGGGCATGCACGGAAGATCAAGAAACTCAGTAATAACGCGAGGAGATAAGATGATACTCAGTAATAACTCGGTGTAGCCGCATATCTTGAGTTTTAGCACAAAGCATCACCAGGCTTCTCTCCCATGGCACGATAAAACTCACTGATCATCTCAAGATATGTTATTCCCCTCTACTAACAGATTGGAGTCCATCCCTAATCAATGATGATGTCGTGTATGCTCCATCCCTTCCAAGCAAGATCACGGAAGTCATCCAAAATGATCTCCCACTCAACTAGTATAGGCCTCGCGGCCTGCTGAGCAGCAGTTGCTCCACTGCTTTGGCTTGTTTGATCTCGGGAACATTTTCTTCCGTTTCTTGCCATTAGTATATTGTCAATCCACACAACAACAAGGGAAGTAAGAATATAATTAAAATAATTATGTAATTATATTATCGAAGAAGTATACTATATTGAAATGAATTGAAATAATTCGTTCGAACATACGGATCTTGTTCATTCGAATAGGCAACAACCACATTTGAAAACTGGAATTGGTGTTTAAACGACCATTTTTGGTTGTTCAAACTCAACATGCTGCTACTCAAATTGAAATAAAGTTGTTTGGAAACTTCCTATTCAATCTGTTCAAATGAGCACTGGCATACAGCATCTTTCATTCGAATAAGCTTCAAATCCATTCGAACAAATACTAACCTTTTCGAATGGAAACTAGGCGAAACAACCATGACTGAGTCAACTCAACCCCAAATTTAAAAACCAAGGATTTGTCGTAATCTTTGGTTTTAATCAGTAGAAATGATTTAGGTGTGAAGCCCCATCATTTCTACCGATTATTTTCTTGTGATTTGGCCCTAAAACACCAAAATGATGTCAGATTGATTCAAAATCTGACCCCCTCAAAACCCTAACTAGTTTTTATTTAAAAAAAACAATATCATGGAGTTTGAAAGACCCATACCTCTTAGAAGTGAGAGCTTTGATGACGTATGGTGGATTTTGTGGCAGAGTTAGTGGCTGCGAACGACGGAAGAGACGGATGATTTTCTTTGAAAGTTTTGGAGAAGAAAACTGTATTGCAAGTTATATAATCGTTATTCATTCGAACTGACAGGGTATTCGTTTGAACTAAGTATATAATAATACTAATATATATATAAGTACAAAAGGTAAAAAAAAATTAATTATATTACTAATAATAATATATAATACTAATATTAGTATTAATAAATAATTTCTTAACTAGTATATATATAATATACTATATATAATATATATTAGATAACTATATATAGTATATAGTACAAAGTATATTATATATCCTATATATATTATAAGTAACTAGTATATATATAATATAGTATATATATTATATATTAGATGAGTATAAACAGTATATATTAAAATATACTTAACTAGTATAAAATATACTATAAGTGTATTCTACAGTGATACTTAGTATACTTATATTTAATATACTTATACTATATATTACTAGTACTATCAATTATCATATACTTATGCTATTTGTCCTATTATGATACTTAGTATTATGCTATTAGTGATACTTAGTATTATACTTATAGTGATGCTTATAAGTATAACACTATTAGTGATACACTATTAGTGATACTACGGAAAGTATTATACTATTAGTGATACTTAGTGTTATAGATTTATAAGTAACTAAGTATTATACTATTAGTGACACTTAGTATTATATAGTGTATATAGTTTTAATATATACTAATAAAAATATATATAGTGTATTTATACACTTATATAATGTTATTATATATCTGTTCAAACTAACATCAAATCCATTCGAACAGAAATAACGTATGTTCGAACAAATTTGAACAAGTAGAATGTGTTTGGAGGGAAACTTTGGGCCAAATAATCGGAATATGCTGGAGAATATGCTGATATTTTCTGTTCGAATGCAAAATAATGTCTGTTCGAAAGGTAAATATATGGTGAAAATTTTACAATTTGTTGATTTTCGCGTTCGAACTGCTAAAATATTAGTTTGAACAGAACTTCACAGATTATTTAGCCAATCCCTTCATTTCATCTTCATCCGGATTGAAGTTAGAGAGAGAGAGAGAGAGAGAGAGGAACATCTCTAGTGAGAGGGAAGAGATTCTTGAGAGAGAAGATTGTTTGAAGAGTTTTTGGGCTTCAGGTATGTATTTGTTTTTACTAGTTTTTTGTATTTCGAATTTGCATATTTTATTTTATTGTGTTTGATTTAGGGTTTTTGTTATAATGTTTTGTACATATGTAGGTATTGTGGATTCAAATTTCTTATTGGATTGCACAAATTTAAGGTAAAATTTTTAATTTTTACCAAGTGTTGATTTGTAGTGATTTGATAATTTATTGATGATTAGTATTATAGGTTTGTAATGTGATTTGGTAATGTATTTGAGGGAAATAATGTTTTAGGTAACCCATTTGGTATTTGTTTTTTAAAAATTGGTATTTGATGAATGTTGGTATTTAAAATGGTTAGATATGCTTAATATTGTGATGATAATAGTGTGAATTATGATGTTTCGTTGTGAAATAATTTATTTATTAGATATCCAAGTTTGCATATTGCCGGAATCTGTCAATATCTGAATGGTTAGGTTGTGTTTGAATTGGTATATTACTATTCGGACGATAGACTACTGTTCAAATAGGTATAATATCAGTTCGAATAGATATAGTAACTATTCGAACAGGAATAGTCACTATTCGGATGGGTAGATTTCCGTTTGAACAGTCTAAACTCCTGTTCGAACGGTGATTACCATAAAGGACCAATATATATTCTCTTTGAATATTCAAGTATCTCTAAATAAAATTTATCCATAAAATATATTAGTTTAATATATTAGTTAGGACTTGGTGGTAGTTGAGTTTTTATATGTAATTGAACCTTAGACCCATTCGAGAGTTGTGGCCAAATATTCTCTTAAAGAATGTTTAGGTACAACTCTTGAATTGTCCAAAATGGTCAGTTTGGGATTCTATCATCTATATGTCATATATATTCTATCTAAACTCTTAGGTTAGTGTTAGAAATTTCGATTGAGTATTTCCTAACATTCTTCGGGTGGGTGGTCCGTAAGTTGCTTGGCCCATGGATAGGGTCAAGGACTTAGCGTGATTTACATACTTGAAAAATTGTAGGAAAATACTGTCAAAATTTCTATTAACATGATAGTTTTTGACTGAGTATATATACAATATAGATTATAGTCTCTTGAATGGGATAGGACCAACTACCTTATGAATGAGATAGTAATGATTGAATATGAAAAATAGTTGATAATGTTTATCCATGAATTAGGTTTTTTTTAGAGACAGTCAACGAGTTACGAAATTATAATGGAGAAGAGTTGGATGTTGTTGGGAGATAGACTTGGTCGAGATTATAAGGAGTATGCATAAGGGGTGAAGTCTTTTATAGAATTTGCTCACGAGAGTGTTGACAGTCGAGGATTTATAAGATACTCGTGCAAGAAGTGCAAAACCCTTAGTTCATATAATTTGGTCGTAGTGGAGGATCATTTATTTATAAATGGAATCAACCCTAAATACTCACCTTTGGTCTTACATGGCAAACCATTTTCTAAAGAGTTAGATTTGGCAGTCAATTCAATTAGATAGAGGAAGGTAACGAGATCGACATGAATGACATAAATGTTGATGTTTCTGATAACAGTAATGATAATGAAGAGGATATGATCGAGATGTTAGGGGATCTTGGCGCAGGCATATTTAGTGCGAGGGATGGAGAAGGAACATCTACACAATCATTTGAGGGAAATAAAAACTTTGAAAGACTGTGGGAGGATGCACAACGAGAACTGTACAAAGGGTGCACCCATCATGGCAAGTTGTCATTCACTATGAGGCTGCTCTATATTAAGTCTATTTATCATATTTCTGCAAATGCCATCGACATGCTGCTAGAATTATTTAAAGAGGCTCTCCCACAAGATAACGTAGTACCTCATAATTTTTATGAGGCAAATAAATTGAAGCGGGGGCTAAGATTTGATTATAATATCATCCACACATGTAAGAATGATTGTGTTCTCTTCTGGAAGCAATATGTAGAATTTGATTCATGTCCAGTGTGTCATAAGTTAATATGGACATCAAATAAGCATAATGTATCCCATAAAGTGCTAAGACATTTTTCGTTGATTCCTCGACTTCAACAATTGTTTACTTCCTAGATGACTGCGACAGATATAACTTGGCATCACATAGAAAGAGTCGAAAATGATCAATTCCTCTCACATCCTGTAGATTCCTTACAATGAAAGAAATTTGATGACAAGTACCTATGGTATGCCTAAGAACCTTGCAATGTACATCTTTGTTTAACAATTGATGGCTTTAATCCATTTGGCAACATGAGCACTTCTCATAGCACTTGGCATGTCATATTAATGCCCTATAATTTGCCACCGTGGAAGTGTATGAAGGATCCTTATTTTATGATAACTCTACTGATCCCAGGGCTGAGGTCACCAGGGAATGAAATAGACACATATCTACAGTCAATGATGGCAGAGTTGAAAGAATTGTGGGAATTGGGTGTTAGTACATATGATGCGTCCTTGTTGTGAGAATTCAAGATGCATGATGTAATACTCTGGATAATAAATGATTTTTTAGCATACGGGAACTTGTCTAGGTGGAGCACAAAAAGTAAAATAGCTTGTCCTGTTTGTAACAAAGATACACAGTCTCAGTGGTTAACAAATGGCTGGAAATTATGTTTCATGGGACACCATCGATATTTACCTCATGATCATAGATGGCATTAAAATAGAGAAATGTTTGATGGAAGGGTTGAGCACAGGTCATCATCGCCAGAGTGTTCTGGTGGTGATATTCTCAAGCAATTGGAAGATGTTTCAGACAACAGATTTGGGAATGATGCTAGAGCTCGAAAGAGGAAAAGACAAGCAGTTTAATTGAATTGGACAAAGAAAAGTATTTTCTTTGAGTTGCCATACTAGCCTACCTTGACACTACGCTACAATCTAGGCGTTATGCATATTGAAAAAAATGTATGTAAGAATATTTTGGGCACTCTGATGTCAATACAAGGGAAGACAAAAGATATAGCTAACTCTTGTAAAGATTTGAAAGAATTGGGGATAAGATCAGAGTTGCATTTGCAAGACAATGGGTCATCAGCCTATATGCCCATTGGATGGTATACACTTTCAAGTGATAAGAGAAAGAAATTCTGTGATTGGTTCATGAAAAATAAATTACCTGATGGCTATGCTTTGAACATGTCAAGATGTGTTCGAACTCATGATTGGAAGATAACTGATCTTAAAAGTCACAACTGCCATATTCTACAGCATCTGTTGCCAGTTGGTGTGCGCAGAAAGCTTACTCGAGATGTTCATACAACTCTTACAGAATTAGGACAATTTTTTATGGGTATTTGTAGTTAAACATTGAAAGTTAATACCTTATTAAAAATGGAAGCTAACATTGCAGTGATATTGTGCAAGTTGGAGAGTTTGTACCCGCCTTCATTCTTTGATGTAATGGTTCATTTGGTTGTGCACCTTTCTCGTGAGGCTTTAGTTACTGGCTTAGTTTAGTATAGATGGATGTATCCTATTGAACAGCTTTTGGGAAAACTTAAACAATCTGTGGGAAATAAGGCTCGTCCAAAAGGTTTGATCGCAGAGTCATACATTTATAATGAGTGGCATACATTTTGTTCAATGTAATTTTGTGGGGTTGATACTAGATTTACAAGACCGGATCGAAATTATAAAGGTGGACAAATGAGAGTTTCATCAGTATTTACCGTATTTTTCCATAAAGTACGTCTCATAGGTGCACAAGGGGCTTATTACCTATGTGAGTGAGAATTTGAAAGAGCTCGATGGTATGTCTTGAATAACTATTTGAGATTGACCACTATTTGAGATTAGTGATGATCATCTAAACCAATAGTATTTTTAAGTGCATGTATAATAATTTAATTATAACTTGATACAAATTAATAGTTGACATTAACATACGCAACGAAGATATACAACTACTTCGTAAGAATGGTGTAACTAACGTAGAAAAGATAAATGAAGATGAATTTGCCTCGTGATTTGAACATTCGATATTATTGTAAGAAGCATGCACAATTTCTTTGAACTTCATACCTTGGATGTCATCATATTTATATATGATATTGATATAACTAAAATAATATTTATTGATATAGGTTGTATTGAAATATAGTGAAAATTCAAGTGAAATCTCACCAGAAGTGTATGCTTTGGCATGTGGTCCGTCCAAGCGGGTCATCCAATACTCAGGATATTTGGTGCGTGGATATAGATTTCACATAGCAGACAGAGAACGATATAGGAAAACTCAAAATTGTGGAGTTGTAGTCGAAGTAAGCCATGGGGATGATAATATTGATTTTTACGGAATTGTGGAAGTTATCATAGCATTAAAGTATGCAGAGGGATATATGGTCTGGTTGTTTAAATGTAATTTGTGGGATATCTCAAATCCTAGGTTGGGAATGCATAATGATGAATATTTTGTGAGTGCCAATACATTTTTCAAATGGTATGAGGACGATCCTTTCGTTCTCGCTTGCCAAGCAAATCAAGCTTTTATTTAGATGATCAAGAGTACGAGAATCCATAATGGGTAGTGGAGAAGTGTACACCAAGAAATGTATATGATTACATTCCAGAGGCAGATGAGCCACATGAAGAAATTGATAGCCCAGACCATGAAGAAGCATATCAAGAAAACAAATCAGGCATTAATCTATTTGTTGATCTAAGCCAATACGATATGGTCCCATTGTGCAAAGAAGATGTTCAACCTGAAATAATTGAAGGTGAAATGTCGGAAGAACATGAATCAACTAAAGTGTCTACTAAGGATGAGAGTGACTGGTCCAGTAAAACTAATAGTGAATGATTTTCAAACAGATATTTATGTAACTATAATTCTTATAAAAATTCATGAACTTTTTTTAATAATAATTTATTATAATTTCAAACAGATGTGCCTCCCAAACGCAAAAGAACACGTGAGCCATCTCCATCCCTTACCAACTCCCCGTGTGGTTCACCTACCAACAATAGTGGGCCAACATCACCAGACTCAGAACAAGATACTTTATCACTGTATATATATATAAAATAAAATTGTTTAATGAAAAAATACACTAATATTACTGTATTTATAGTTGTTGTAAACCAACGCCGAGGTAGAGGCACAACAAGGGGTGTCTGTATAGAAAAAGTAAAGAAAGTGGATAAAATTAAAGTTGATATACCTGATGATCACACCGGTGGCTCCGGGAATTCAGCAGCTTGGCTTGCTTCTTATGTTGGTACCCTTACTCGCACCTATGCACCGATGGCTACATCCTCCTAGGATAAAGTTTCCCAATATGTGAAAGACCACATCAAAAATCGTTGTTTGGTGATAAGCTACTTTGTATAACATGTTAATTTAACCTTTGTATTTATAATAATTGTTACTAATTTTTTGAATGACAATTTTGAACTTAATTTTGGCTAGCGAGAGGATCGACTAACGGTTGAGGAACTGATGTCGAATGCATTCCAAAGGTACAAAGGTCGATGTCATGCACACTATCAGAAGTTCAATACTATGACAAAGGCGTGTCAAAGTCCATTGCAAGCAATGCCACCAAACAAATGAGAGAAAGTTTGTGATATGTTTGAAGATCCTACTTACCAGGTAATTTTGCTGCTATCTTTTTTTAATAATATATGTTAGATGTATTAAACATATAGTTATAATATTTTTTTTAACAACGGAGTACTATGAACAAAGTAAATAGATCAAATTTAACAATACACCATCATGTGGGTTCTCAATCTTTTCATCGTTTGTCTAAAAAAATGGTAAGTTATTCTAGTCCCTGTTAAATATTAACATATACACTTCTGAGATTTAAGTTCTAATATAGATTTTCATTTTGTAGCGATAAGAAAGTCCTGCTGACTATGATCTAACTCAATTATATGCTAAAGGCCATAAAAATTGTGATGGTGTTTGAAGCAGTCTTGAAGTAGAGGCAAATTATGTAAGTTTAAATTTCTTTAATTCCATTGTCTAAAAATGATTTTTATTACTTATACTAACTTTAATGTTTTTTTTTTGTAGGACAAGATAATATCTCTTATGGAAACTGCTGCGAATCTATCTGATGAATCATCTGTCAATGATGCTCAAATCCTTTCTCAAGTTCTTGGATCACATTTTGGATATTTGAGGGGCTTAGGACATTGCATGAAGCCATTCTCAACATCATCATCCTCTTCTAAAGTCAGATCTAATGATAACAAGACTAAGGAATTAGAGAAAGCAGCACTTGAGATAGAATGATTGAGGTCCAAGATAAAAGAGTTGCTGACCCAATTAGATCATGCAACAGATTTAGAGATGAGATTAGAAAAGAGGTTGCAATTGAATAACTAAAAAATGTTTGAACATTTCTAATCAATGATATCCCAAAGCTCTATGCCACCACCACCACAATCTTAAAATTTATTTATTTTTAATCACCTTTATGTTATGATGTTAGCAAACATTTGAACAATTGATGTTTGAATTACAATTTGTGTAACATTAGTGTGATATTTTTAATTAAATTCTGTTTGTTTGATTAATACCGTTCGAATAGTAAATAAACTGTTCGAAATGTAAATTATCATTTATAAATCCATTCGAACAAAAATGAGACCCATTTGAACAAAAACTAACACATTCGAATGGTATCTGAGAACTACAGTCCGTACTTCCGTTTGAATAATAAAATATTTCTTCGAACAATATTATTATGCAAAATCCCGTTCAATCAGACAGAATTTTCGAAAATAAAATGTCTGTTCGAATGGACATAATTTATGTTCGAACAAAAGTCACTTGAAAAATTTAGTGGTTCAAATGCATAAATTCTATTCGAACATTCTGTTCGTTCGAACTTGATCAAATATGGTTATTAGTTCGAATAAAAATTTCATATTGTTAGAACAAAAGTGTCAGTTCAAACGGTTTCGACTGGTTTCACCCAATTCCATCCCTAAAAATGATTTTTTGAGACAAAATTCGTCTCCAAAAACTTTTTGGGACAAAATTTGGGTTTTTTTAGATAAATTTTTTTGCCTAAAAAAACCCAATCTCTTGTAACAATAACACATAATAACATATGCTTGACAGCAAATCCCTAACTCCACACACCATGTGGCCCTTATATATGTGGCTGTATGTACCAATCATCATCAATTCATGTTAATGTAAGTGTTTTAACGATCTCCGTGATTGTCTCTTTCTGTCCCTAGCTCTTAGCCTCCCCATTGATATCTACTTAAATACCCCAAAAATCATAGGTCATTAGGATATCTACTTCTATTGGGTCACGTTGGCAAATATTTTAACTGCACGTGCATGCTATAAGAGAAACGAGTTTTTGTGATCAAAATTTAGTGATCAAAATGATTATTTTTTATGAAAACGAGTCATTTCTCTTTTGGTGTGAGTTTTTCTTTCGATTTTTGTTCTTTATATTTTTGGTACTTAAAAGCTTTTTTTAGGAGGAATTCGATGGGATATATAATTTACATAATAATTTTTAGAGTTCGATCAAAAGTATTGCTTGAAAATTCGGCTTATTATTCGATCGCCATAAAAATATATTATTTTTTAAAAAATAATTATTTCACTCAACTAGATAAATTTGTTTTACACGTTGATCTTGTCCTAGTGTGTGTATATGTGTGTGTGTATATATATATATATATAAAGCTGGAAACCCTAGAGAATAGGTGGAAGAAACGTGCCATGGCTTGAATTTATATTTTATACACAAACCCGGCCTTGGGGTTTTCTCTTGAGTTTTTATTGGGCTTGTTTTACGTGCTTAATCACTCGACAAATCTTAATGGTTCGATTTTAATTTCTAAAATGAGCTCAACTTCTCGAATAAAATACTCTTGGACTTTAAACAAATTCTTGATTTATAAAATAATAACTGAACCTATCACTAATTAAATAGGGTCCACTAGATCTGTGAATGCTAAATGGGCTTCTATTCAATTATTGAGCCCAATGATACTCATATATTTTACATAAATAATTTATGGGTTCAGAGGTATTTTCAAAATCAACCTACTAATCTAATTTGGGCTTCTTAATATATTACCCCAAAATAAATACATAATAAATAAAATTTTATAATACTTGGACTTGGCCTAAGCTCGGTGTTGGGTATGGGTCTTACAAGCAAAGTCCCGTTCAAACAAATTTATCCCTCAACCAAATTGATCCCGCTACAACTATCAAGAGTTCCAATTCTTCCATGCTTCACTGTTAATAAACTAATAATCTGATGGTAATCATCACCATATATTGTGCATTTCTGCATCTTAACATTGCAGACACTCCAAACATCTTTGGCTGTCGAGCATAACCATATATCTTGAGCAATAGTTTCTTCTTGCCTTCACAAACGAGAGATGGTGTATTATCAACAATCTTTCTTCTAACTACATTTATNAGTAGTAGAAACCATTAAACAATACTCAGCATCGACAGAAGACCTAGATACAGTGGTTTGTTTCTTGGTCTTCCATGAAACCAAAGAATTGACAAAAGATACACGATAACCACTTGTAGATCCCCTATTGTTAGGACAAGAAGCCTAATTAGAATTAGCAAAAGCTTTGAGAGATAATGTATTGTCAGCTGGAAAGAAAAGGCCATGACTAGGAGTGCCTTTGACATATTGTAAGACTCCGTAGGCTGCTTGTAAATGAGGCTATCTAGGCTAAGCCATATATTGGCTAAGTCTATTGATAGAATAACTTAAGTCTGGCCTAGTTAATCTGTGGTAAAGAAGGCGACCTACAAGTCTTCTATAAACTGTAGGATTAGGCAACAAGTCCCCCACATCCTTACTCAACTTAATATTTTGTTCCATGGGAAAAGTAACAGGTTTAGAAGCAAAGAGACTAGTATCTTGAAGAATTTCCAAGGAATATTTTCTCTGACACAAAGAAATACTAGCAGGAGACCGTGCCACTTCCAAACCAAGAAAATATTTGAGTTTACCAATGTCCTTAAGCTTAAACTTCTCATTAAGCAAGGACTTTAAAGACTCAACAGATTGTATATCATTACTAGCTATGAGAATATTATCAAGAAAGACAAGAAGGGCAATGAAAGATGAACCCTCAGTCTTAGTGAAAAGAGAATAATCAGCTTTGGATTGTTGAAAACCAATGTTGAGTATAGAAGTTGAAAACTTGGAGAACCACTGCCGTGAGGCTTGTTTCAAACCATAAAGTGATTTGTTCAACTTGCAAACTTGGGACCCCTCTTTAATATGAAAACCAGGAGGAAGAACCATGTATACTTCTTCAAATAAATCCCCATGTAGGAAAGCATTATTAACATCAAGCTGTGTAAGATGCCGACCTTTCACAGTAGCAATGGCCAAAAGAGATCTAATAGTTGCCATTTTAGCAATAGGAGAAAAGGTTTCAGAATAATCCAAGCCTTCAATTTGGGTATAACTCTTGGCAACCAACCATGCATGATATCTTTCAATGGACCCATCAGCACAATATTTAATCTTAAAAACCCATTTACAACCAATAGGCTTCTTACTAGGAGGTAAAGAAGTAATAGTCCAAATACTATTAAGTTCTAATGCTGTAATCTGAGTTGACATGGCATCTCTCTAATGAGAGTGCTTGACAGCTTGATGATAGAATTCGCATTGCATTTTATAGAAGAGAGCCCAAAGCCTTGACACAAATAATAGAAAGGCTCACCTTGTTTTTGCCCACGCGTTGGCACAATCTTTCCTTTGGCTCTCCATTCACAAGAATTAAATAAGTTATCATAGTTGACATACAAAAAGGTTGAGTATTTGATCATTATCCTGCTTTACAGCCATATAATCATCCCTAGCTACCTCTAATCAAGAAGTTCTTAAGAGTGCAAGGTTTCTTATGAGCAAGGATATTATCAGTTATTAGACCACCATAAAGGAATTATGCACTTTGGTTTGGAGAGATGATACTAGGTAGGATGTGTTTCAGCCTGTTAACAAACACCTTTGCAATGATTTTATAAATTACATTTCAAAGGCTAATTGGGCAAAACTGAACGACCTTTGCTACCCCGTTGATTTTTGGAATGAGAGTAAGATAATTAGAATTGATGGACTGCAAACTTCTTCACCAATTAAATCCCACCTTTTTTATAGAAGCATGCTGCATAACTATCTGGACCAGGAGATATGAGAGGTCCCATCCCAAAAATTGTTGCTTGGGTTTCATCCTTTAAGATATATAATTTCTAGCGATTGTGCATTCGTACATCATCAACTACACTTTGCATTTATTCTATGCACTATTCAATATTATAAGTTCCTGCAGATGAGTAGATGTTGTGAAAGTAACTTTGAAACAAAGTGCCAATAATTGTCACCTAAAGAGTTATGTTGCATTCCATTTTCATTAACCACAAATTGAATTAGATTGCACTTTCTTCTTTGAGAAGCACACAAATGGTAGTATTCAGTGTTTTGGTCTCCCTATTGTCACTATATATATTTCTTAATTTGCTTTTTTAATTTGTCTCCATTTCAAATCTTCTTATTTCTGAATACTCTCCATATCAGAATTTATTTGTATGATTAACTTGCAATATTCTTTCATTTGTATTTGTATATTTCATTTCACATGTATAAATTTATTTTACTTGTTTATGTTTGTATCTCATGTGATATTCACGTGTATAGACTTTTATTCAAGTCTATAAATGGGTACGGTACAGATGGACATTTAATACAATTTTTATTCCTTTTCTTTCATCTTCCAGATGCCTCTTTCTCGACTTTTGCTCTGCTAGGGTTTCTAACCCCGAGCACCTTCTTGCATCTTCTTTACACTTTACATAGTATCATACGTTTCTTCTTCTTCTTAAAACCATTTCCATGGCTCCATCTCATAAATATGTTTCTAAGGATACTATTTCTCCCTATTTCCTTCATCCGAGCAATAGTCCTGGTGTCCTTTTGGTCACTCGACCTCTTCTCGGAGAAAATTACCATGTGTGGTCTCGATCGATGTCCATGGCTCTATCTGCGCAGAATAAGCTTGGATTTGTTGATGGCTTTCTCTCTAAGCCTTCAGATCCGACGGATTGTTTGTTTAATCCGTGGCTCCGATGCAATAATATGGTGATGTCTTGGCTTTTAAACTCTATTTCTACTGAAATTTCTTCTAGTATCTTGTATATTGCAACTACCTATGAGATTTGGTTAGATCTTAAGGAACGATTTTCTCAGAAAAATGGATCTCGCATTTTTCTTTTACAGAAATCGATTTCTTCCCTTACTCAGGGTTCTCTTTCGATGAGTAACTATTCTACTTGTCTTAAGGGCTTTTAGAATGAACTGTCTAATTACAAGCTTATTCCTGCTTGTTCTTGTGGTGCTGTACGAACGTTGAACTCCTATATTTAACAAGAACGTATTTTATAGTTTTTAATGGAATTAAATGAGTCCTTTGCACATGCTCGAGCACAGATTTTACTATTGGAGCCTCTGCCCTATCTAAATAAAGTTTTTTCTATTGTTGAGGAACAGCAACGGGAAATTTCTTTTGCCTCTTTGCCTTCTGTTGATTCTCATGTATTCTCTTCTCATGTTGATAACACCAAATCTGTTAAATCCTTTTCAAGGAAGGATGGACCAGTTTGTAAACATTGTAGAATTACTGGTCATGTGATTACAAAGTGTTTCAAATTGCATGGTTTTCCCCCTAGCTACAAGCCAAAACAAAGGCAACAGTCCATGGCTAATTCTATTGTCCTTAGTGATAGTAAACCCTCTGTTGTTTCTCCTTTTCCACTAACTAAGGCTTAGTATTAGCAGTTTTTGACCATGCTATCTTCTCCTAAATCTGTTGATTCAACGCCTTTTGTTGTCAATTCAATCGTTTCAAATAGTTTTTCTGGTATTATTTTTCCTTCTAATAATACTTCTTCTATATTTTCTTTTACTCATAGTACTATTTTTTATTCTAATTAATGGGTTTTGGATACTGGGGCCACTGATCACATGGTTCCCTCTATTGATTGTTTTTCTTCCATTTCTCATTATGTTAATGCTTCTGTGAAGTTTCCTAATGGTCAATTTGTGCTTGTTACACATATTGGCTCTGTTTCTATCTCTGAGCATCTTATCCTGCATGATGTTCTGTGTGTTCCAACTTTTCATTTCAAATTAATTTATATTAGCAAGTTAACATAGTCACTAGCTTGTTCATTCTTGTTTTCCTCTAACATTTGTCTCATATTGGACCTAAATCGTTGGAGGCTTATTGGAGTGGGTAGATTGCATGGAAGTCTTTACATACTGCAACAGTCAGACCTTTCTAATTCTGTTTCTACTTCACATATTGCTTGTTTACCTAAAACACTTTATATATATATATATATATATGTTTGTTCCAATACCTCCAAATGCTCTAATTATGAGCTTTGGCATAATAGACTTGGTCATCCTTCTAATTCTAGGATGCTATTTGTGAATAATGTTGTTTATAAATTGACTGCTCCATGTCATCCTTGCATGATCTGTTCTTTAGCTAAACAAAAAATTTCCATTTCCTAATAATGCCCATTTGTCTGCTGCTCCATTTGACCTGGTTCATTGTGATGTTTGGGGTCCATATTCTGTACCTACTGTTGAAGGATACAAATATTTTTTGACTATTGATGATGATTCAACTAGTGCTACATGGCTTTATCTTTCTACGCTTAAATATGAAGTTTCACATATTTTTAAAGTTTTTTACAAAATGATTAAAACACAATTTTCCTTAAAAATAGAATCACTTCATACTGATCATGGCACATAATTTTCTTTTGATTATTTTTGGCATTCTAAAGGCATATTACATCAGCATAGTTGTGTTGAGACTCCTCAATAGAATTCTATTGTGGAGAGAAAGCATCAACATATCCTTAATGTGGCTAGAACAATGATGATTCAGTCTCATATGCCTATAACTTTTTGGGGTGATGTTGTGTTAACAGCAACTTATATCATTAATAGGCTTCCTACTCCTCTTTTAAATCAAAAATCTCCTTTTGAGCTTTTGTTTAACACTGTTCATTCTTATGATCATCTCAGAACTTTTGGTTGTCTTTGTTTTTATTCAACATTACAGAGATCTCGAACTATGTTTGATCCTAAAGCTCGTACTTCTTTTTTCTTGGTTATCCCTTTGGAATAAAAGGATACAAACTTCCTGATTTAAAAACTAATCAATCTTTCATATCAATAAATGTTGTTTTTCATGAACATATTTTTCCCTTTACATCTCAGAATAAATATGAGTTTTCTTCCATATTTCCTGTTGACTATTCAACTTTAGATTTTTTAAATGTACCTTCAACTTTAGATTTTTCCTTATCTAGTTCTATACCTCTAAACTCACTTCACCTTCCCCTACAATTGATCCAATTTTTCAAACATCTTCTCCTCTAGTCTATGTCCCTATACCTTCTAGCCTTCCTAGAAGATCCTTTAGAGTCAGAAAGGTGCCTAGTTATATGTAGAATTTTCACTGTAACTCCTCTTTTACACACTCAACATCAGACCCTTCAACATATTCCTTTTCATCAGGTTCTTCTTGTCCTTCAGTTTCTCTTCCTGAATATGATATCTTCAATTTTTTGTCTTATGCAAATCTTTCGTCTTCCCATAAATCTTTTGTCATGTCCATTTCTGCCGATACTGTACCTGAGTTCTATCATCAAGCTGTCGAGCACTCTCATTAGAGAGATGCCATATCAACTCAGATTGCAGCCTTAGAACTTAATAATACTTTTTTTTGAAAGGATATTGTATTAAGAACAGCTATGAAACCATAGCGCGAATACAAGGTGGAATGTTAACAAAAGTTGTGGTACAACCACTGATGCTAAGAGCATCCTTGCTTAAGGCATGAGCTACTACATTGATAGCTCTAACAACATGCCTTGTTGACCATGAAACAAACGTGTTTAGAGTGTCCTTAGTGTCTGCAATAATCATGCCAGTGTAATTGAGATCCTCTGTCTTAGATGTTAAACCCGTTACCACCAATAAGGAGTCTCCTTCCAAAATGATGTCTTGGTAGCCTAGAGATTTGCAGAAAGTTACTGCCTGGTATGCTGCATAGGCTTCTGCCATGAGAGGGTTAGGAAGTAGTTCTTGTTTCATGCGAAAGGTTGCTAACACTTTACTCCTCCAGTCCCGGATAATAACCCCTATCCCCACTTTGCTTAAGGCTTTGTCCACTGAAGCATCCCAATTGACTTTGACTTTGCCTTGGGTAGGAGCCTCCCAATGAGATATGTTATGTTTACTCGGTGTCTTGGTCTTCTTGCTTACAGACATCTGTTGGAGATTTTCTACCAGTTGTTGTGTTTGTTTGACCACTGAGGAGGGGTGAATGAATTGGCCTTTGAAGACTACTTCATTTCTTCTTTTCCATAGATTCCATGCAGTGATGGCAAAGGTAAGTAGCTCTTCTGCCTCTAGAGAGGCCTCAAAGTTTTCTAGCTTTTCTGCAAAAGGGGAAGAATTAGTGCTGGCCTTTTGAAATTTCCTGTTACTCAAAGCCCACACATCTCTTGCTGAGGGGCAATCCCAAAGAATGTGTTCAATGGTCTCAGTATCTTGTAGGCATATGGGGCAGGCTGGATCTTCAATCACCTTTCTTCTTTTTAGATTGGCTCGAGTGGGTAGAGCATTAAGGCATGCTCTCCAAAGGAAATTTTTTGTGGCATTAGGAAGATTTAAGTTCCATAGTCTATACCATGGGACTTTTTGTGCTCTGGTATTCGAGGGTTGGCCTTTAGAGTGGTCTTCTAACTCATTTAGGAGGTGGTAGGCTGATTTGACAGTAAACTGTCCTGATGAAGTGCATCTCCAGAACATCCTGTCAGTCTTGGAGAGAGGACTAATAGGGATCCTCAGTATTAATTCAGCCTCTTCCTTGGTAAACATAGTGAAAATCAAGTCCCTTTTCCATTGGTGTGTACTGCCATCTATGAGGCAGGCCACTTTTGTATTTTCATGCTGAAACCTGAAGGAGGCCTGAGGCTTGTAAGTGTCTGGTTTGGGAATCCATTTATCCTTCCATATCTCGGTTGTCTCTCCATCTCCAATTCTCCACATCATCCCTTCCAAGAGTAGAGGTCTAGCTGCTAAAAAGCTTTGCCACACAAAGGAAGTGTTCTGTCCCAGTTTTGCATTGAGGAAGTTGCTGTTGGGTTAGTATTTTTCCTTGAGCACTTGAGCCGCTAAGGAGTTAGGGTTGGAGATTAGTTTCCATCCTTACTTGGCTAGGAGGCCAAGGTTGAAATTTGAAAAGTCTCTAAGGCCAAGGCCCCCATTGCATTTGGCCTTTTTCATCTGATTCCAGCTCACCCAGTGAGTTTTAGTCTCTTGATTCTGCTGTCCCCACCAGAAATTCCTAACCAATTTGTTAAGTTCATGGACTAGATGTTTGGGAAGTTTGAAAATACCCATACTATAGGCTGGTATGGCCTGAATGATAGCTTTAATGAGCACTTCTTTTCCAGCTTGGGAGAGGAATTTGTTCTTCCAATTGGATATTCTTGCTTGCACTTTATCTATGATACCCTTGAAAGAATAGTTTCTTGATCTTCCAATTAAAGCAGGGAGTCCTAGATACTTTTCATATACATTTGTACCCCTTATCCCTGCAATGCTGGTGATAATATCTTTGGTGTCCTCTCTGGTATTTGAGCTGAAAAATATAGATGTTTTCTCCTTGTTTAATCTTTGGCCTGATGCAGCTTCATATGTTTCCAGCAGGTGGTATAAGTTGCTCCATTCGATGGAATTGGCCTTGCAAAAGAGAATACTGTCGTCTGCAAAGAATAAATGGTTGATGGAGAGCTTGTTTTTCCTGATTGGCAGACCTGTTATAAGCTTAGACTTCTCAGCTTGATTCAGCATGCAGCTCAGAACTTCAGCACACAAAATGAACAGGTATGGGGATAGTGGGTCCCCTTGCCTGATGCCTCTTGAAGGGAAAAAGGGTTCTTGTGCTTCTCCATTGATAAGAATGGAATAAGAGACTGTCTCTACACATTTCATGATCATATTAACCCAATGTGTCTCAAAACCAAGTTTTTCCAAGACTGCTCTTAGGAAGGGCCATTCGATCCTATCATAAGCCTTGCTCATGTCGAGCTTAAGAGCCATGTATCCTTCTTTGCCTTTGAGCCTGGACTTCATAGTGTGTAGGGCCTCAAAAGACACTATGATGTTATCTGTTATCTGTCTGTCAGGTACAAAAGCTGTAACAGCCCGCTAAAATTATCAGTTTTGGATTCTTTCCCGACAGCAATCACATCTCTCTCGTCTTAACCCTCTATCTTTAGTTATTTATGTTTAACATATTGTTTGGTTGGCTGTAGACTGTGTAGTTAGTGTTTGTGGAGTTCGCTGCGTAGTTGTGAAACGAAGTGTGGTTGTGAAGTGTTAGGCTTGATTTTGTAGTTTTGTGGACTGTGCTGTGAAGTATAGGCGTGAGATGGATGCCGTAGATGTGATACGGCGGGTTGTGTGAAGAGAATACGCGTGTAGCGTATTCTGTGTAATGCAGCGACGCGCCGCGCGACATGCGCTGTAGTGATGTGGGTCGTAGAAGGAAGGGAGTACGCATGTAGTGTACTCCGTGTGGTATGGCGATGCATCGTGTGATGTGCATCGTGTTGATGAGTGTTGTAGCGAAGGAAGTACGCGTAGCGCGTACTCCGTGTCGCGTAGCGATGCACCGTGAGACGTGTATCGCAGTGATGGGTTTTGTAGTGTGAATGGAAGAGAGTTCACGTGAGTGTACTCTGTACTAAGTCGTGATACACCGGATGGCGTGTCACGAAGGGTTGAATGGCGTAGCAGAGAAGTGTGGAGCGTATGGTGTAATGTTGGGAAACTGTATGACAGTGTCCCGAAGCAGTGATGATATGGATTATAGTCCGGGATGACTGGTGTCATCTTGTGGTTGACTATGGCTAAGAGTATATGGATTGAGAAATGAGTTGTTTGTTTGGTTGTTATTGATAATTTTAATGAACTTGTTTTAGTGCAAAGGCTTTCTGAAGTCAATTTATCTCTTCCGAGTATAGTGAAACCTCAAGTTGGCCGTGGTGTTGCAAGTGCTTACAATATGGCAATTGAGTTCAGAAGTGAAAATCTTAAGGACTTGAGTGTTCCTCTTCCAGCTGTTGTGCAGTTCCTCGTGTCTCGCGCTCTATTCTCATAGAACGCGACGATCGAGGTAAGTTAGCCTCTAACTTACTATCAGTTTATTGTGTATGTGTGATGGGTAAGAGAACTATAATTTATGTATGTATGTTCTCGTATATGTCATGTCATGCTATGTCATTACATGTTTATCTGCTATGTATGATTTAATCTCTCATGAATAATTATCTGTTACATAATCTTTTCTGTCATACAATGTTGTATGTTATAAGTATGCCATAAGATACATGTATGCCATTAAATGTTTATGATTAAATCATATTGTGCCATTTACAAGCATACGCCATGTTAGAAAAGTATATGATATTAAATAATATCTCATGCATTAAGAAAGATAAGACATGTTATGTTACGTATAATACGTGGGGCCACAACAACTGTGGAGTACGTATTATATTTTATGTTACGTATAATGCGTGGGGCCACAACAACTGTGGAGTACGTATTATATTTTATGTTACGTATAATGCGTGGGGCCACAACAACTGTGGAGTACGTATTATATTTTATGTTACTTATAATGCGTGGGGCCACAACAACTGTGGAGTACGTATTATATTTTATGTTACTTATAATGCGTGGGGCCACAACAACTGTGGAGTACGTATTATTTTTATGTTACTTATAATGCGTGGGGCCACAACAACTGTGGAGTACGTATTATATTTTATGTTACTTATAATGCGTGGGGCCACAACAACTGTGGAGTACGTATTATATTTTATGTTACTTATAATGCGTGGGGCCACAACAACTGTGGAGTACGTATTATTTTTATGTTACTTATAATGCGTGGGGCCACAACAACTGTGGAGTACGTATTATATTTTATGTTACTTATAATGCGTGGGGCCACAACAACTGTGGAGTACGTATTATATTTATGTTACTTATAATGCGTGGGGCCACAACAACTGTGGAGTACGTATTATATTTTATGTTACTTATAATGCGTGGGGCCACAACAACTGTGGAGTACGTATTATATTTTATGTTACTTATAATGCGTGGGGCCACAACAACTGTGGAGTACGTATTATATTTTATGTTACTTATAATGCGTGGGGCCACAACAACTGTGGAGTACGTATTATATTTTATGTTACTTATAATGCGTGGGGCCACAACAACTGTGGAGTACGTATTATATTTTATGTTACTTATAATGCGTGGGGCCACAACAACTGTGGAGTACGTATTATATTTTATGTTACTTATAATGCGTGGGGCCACAACAACTGTGGAGTACGTATTATATTTTATGTTACTTATAATGCGTGGGGCCACAACAACTGTGGAGTACGTATTATATTTTATGTTACTTATAATGCGTGGGGCCACAACAACTGTGGAGTACGTATTATATTTTATGTTACTTATAATGCGTGGGGCCACAACAACTGTGGAGTACGTATTATATTTTATGTTACTTATAATGCGTGGGGCCACAACAACTGTGGAGTACGTATTATATTTATGTTACTTATAATGCGTGGGGCCACAACAACTGTGGAGTACGTATTATATTTTATGTTACTTATAATGCGTGGGCCACAACAACTGTGGAGTACGTATTATATTTTATGTTACTTATAATGCGTGGGGCCACAACAACTGTGGAGTACGTATTATATTTATGTTACTTATAATGCGTGGGGCCACAACAACTGTGGAGTACGTATTATATTTTATGTTACTTATAATGCGTGGGGCCACAACAACTGTGGAGTACGTATTATATTTTATGTTACTTATAATGCGTGGGGCCACAACAACTGTGGAGTACTATTATATTTATGTTACTTATAATGCGTGGAGTACGTATTATATTTATGTTACTTATAATGCGTGGGGCCACAACAACTGTGGAGTACGTATTATATTTTATGTTACATGAAGTATGGGGCCACAACAACTGTGGAGCATACACTACATGAGACACAGCAATTGTGACATGTAGAATACGTGGGGCCACAACAACTGTGGAGTACGTATTATATTTTATGTTATGTGTATTCATGGGGCCACAACAACTGTGGAGCATGAAGTATGGGGCCACAACAACTGTGGAGCATACACTACATGAGACACAGCAATTGTGACATGTAGAATACGTGGGGCCACAACAACTGTGGAGTACGTATTATGTTTTATGTTACTTGAATACGTGGGGCCACAACAACTGTGGAGTACGTATTAACGCACGTTATTAATCAAGACAATTGAATAAGATTTCAAGTTTATGTTAAGTCCAGTTTCAGATCAAATACATGATAAGTCAAGTTTTAGATCAAGTCCATGTTATGTTATACTCACGTACATGTTATGTTCAAGTTTATGTTATTTTCAAGTTCTTATTTATGTTATGCAGGTTTACGTTCATGCTATATTTCAAGTCCATGTTATGTTTCATGTTCATGTTATGTTGTTTGTTCATGTTATGTTTTAAGCTTAAGTTCATGCCATTTTAAGTCAAGTTCAGTTCACGCTTAAGTTCTGGTTAAGTCATGCTATATGTCAAGTTATACTATGTTTATGTATGACTATAATTATGCATTTATGCTTTTACTGCCATGCATGCATTTTTAACCTGTGTGTGAGTTTTATGTTAACTTACTGAGATTTGTAATCAAATCTCACTGTGGTAGTCCCAACTACCATTCCCCCCGAATGGTAGATCTTGTTACAGGACCCAAGGAGAATTGGAATCTGACCAACTGAATACGGTCGACTAGGCCACGGTGCGATGTTGATGATGGTATAGTATTTAACTTAGGTTAATACTTGTACTTTTGGAGTTGTATCTCAAGTATTCTTTTGATCACAACCATTTTAGACTAGTGTGGTGATCACGGCTTTTTAGTATGCCTTTATGTATGAAATATGTTTCAAGTATTTGGGATATTTTTGGTTTGGTGCATAGTTTTGCTAAAGAGAAAAATTATCCGCTGCGAATATTGCATAATGCTAGATGCATGTTAGGAACATTGCATCTTATCTGTCATGAACGGGGGCAGGTAACCTTGTGTTGCATGTCTCGACGCTTCAAATGTCCATTCAATCCCAAGCGGAATTTGGGGGCGTCACAAAAGCTGTCTGTGTTGGGGAAATCAGTGCAAGTAAAACAAGCTTAAGTCTGTTGGCTATTGTCTTAGCAATGATTTTACAAAAAACATTGCAAAGACTGATTGGCCTGAAATCTGTCACCTGCGAGGGCTTAGATTTTTTTGGTATAAGAGCAATGTAGGTGTCATTAACAACTCGAGACCAGTTGCCTCCATTTAAAGCACAGAGTGTAGCTTGTGTGATTCTTGGCCCCACTGTCGACCAATGGTCTTGGAAAAAGACTGCTGGAAATCCATCTGGACCAGGGATCCAAGAGGGTTCATACTAACCACTGCCTCCTTAATCTCAGATTCTGTAAAGTCCTGGCCTAGTGTGCTTATCATTTCTGCTGAAAGTTTCCTGGGTAGAGTAGCCAGACATTCTGTGGTTCTATTGGGGTTAGAAGAGGAAAAGATGTTCTGGAAATGATGTTGGATTTCTTTTCTAATTCCTTCCTTGCTAGTAATCTCCTGTCCTGACTCATTGATGATCTTTGTGATGGTATTATGCTTTTGCCTTTGATTTGCACATTTATGGAAATAGGATGTATTTCTGTCCCCTTCTTTTAGCCAGGCTTGTTTGGCTCTTTGTTTCTGTGACGCCCCCAAATTCCGCTTGGGATTG